>JAAAKQ030285292.1:0-46874 GCA_010016005.3 Zanna intricata | reverse complement strand
TTTTTAAGCGGTTGGAAAAATAATTTAGAAGAAGAAAAGGTTTTAATAAGAAATATAAAAAAATATAAAAAAAAAAAAAAAAAAAAAAAAAAAAAAAAAAACAAATCCTATCATTACGATAAAGTTGAGATATATTGGAACCAAATTTTCTTAGAAAAACCATTGAATCATATTTTATTTTATTTTCTGTTGAAATTTTTTCCAGATTGGTAATAACAAAACGAAGTGTTTACAATAAAAAAGAACCTTAAAACAAATTTACAAAAATTTTCATATAAATGTCCATCTGTAATTAGACATAATCAGTATTTTACGTTTAGCTGAATTTTGAAGATTTGAGAACTTTTATACTTAAGAAAGACAAGGATAATATCACAAATGTTTATAGGAAATCGCTTTGTGATAAATGTAGTTTAATAGTAAAAAAATTACTAAGGTTTAACTAAATAAATAACTTTTTGAAAATAAACATGTTGCTTTCGAGAAACAATGTTAAAAAAAATAAAAATAAAAAACTTATCGTTTAGAAGCAAATTGCCCACAAAAAAAAGCGTCTATAAATTAACACTCTTATGCTTGTCATAAAATACTGTATACTGTATTTTATTAAAATTTCATCCGCGCTATGACATCTTAAGTTAATAAAAAAGGATCTATATCACCAATAATAAATGACAATCACCAAAAAACTAATTTGCATTTCTCTAAAAATTCATACAATTAATAATATACAAATAATGGAGAGTAATTTTTTGATTTCGCAAATATTTCTAAACTGCCAACCTTTAATCTTAGTAGAATGTTAGAAATACTGGGGAATATTAGTAAACGGTTGGATGGCCATATATTTACAGCATGTGATGGGTCACGTATCATCTAATATGTTCTAGTCATCAAGAGTTCTTTTCTACTAAGGAAAAACATTCAAATCATAAAAGCTAAACTTAAAATTTTAATTTTTTTTTGCTTAATCATTGAAACCCAAAACATGTGTTAAAAATGGTAAAAAAAATTTTCGGTAAAATCTCTATTAATATGCATTAAAAAACAATATGAGTTTTAATATAAATTTAAACTATCATATAATATATTTATAGTTGGAAAATAAAACTCATTAAAACACATTATTCTTTAATATTTATTTTATAAAAAAATATAATAGAGGACTAATTTTAACTTCCTTGTAGGAAGTATTGTGATGAAAAATTTTGGTTTACAGATTTCAATAGAAATATCCATTTTGACCATCCCTGAATCCATTTTGATGATTTTTGGCGTTAGGTCTCTGTACGTACGTATATACGTTGCGTAACTAAAAAACTATTAGCCATAGGTTGTTAAAATTTTGAATTTAGGACTGTTGTAACATCTAGTTGTACAATCGGTCTGACCAAAAATATGTCCAAAATATTTTGTAAAAAATCCAAATGTTTTGGATTTTTTACTTTTCCTTAGATGAAGTAATAAACATTACTGCATATTGATTGAGAGCATTTCAACAATATATGATTAAGTGTAAATGTTATTTAAGTGTAATTAAGTGTAAATACATTTAAATAAAATTTATTTACACTTAAATAAAATTTAGTAAAGATAAATTCAGATCATAAATTGTTTTTTCCCAACTAATCTTTATATTTAATGCTGAATAAACTTTTAAGTAAAATACCCCGCTCGTTATCTTACGAAAATAATTATGAATTTATACAGCACTGTGCTAAAAGTACCCTTGAATATATGTCCTGCTTACCGTTTGTAATGTTGTCCGTGTTGTGGCAGTTACAGTATTTATGTACGTGTTTGTATATAGTTTGAATGATTCTGGCGAGATCTCAAGTAAATATGGTAAGCGGTTGAACTATTATAAGTAATTCTACATTATCAAAGCGATTCGCAAAATGAAGCGACCGGAATCAAAAAGAAAAATTTAGAGTGGGCGAATTCTGCTTTGTGCCAAAGTATCTCTCTGCGGATGTAGAATTTATTTAATCGTAAAGTCGCTCGTATAATAAGAAAACAAACTATGTGGATAATTTAAGCGATGAAGCGATGAAGGGCGTTGCTCTTTCTATATTTAGTCATTAAAAATAACCGCTTATGTCCTACAACTTTTCTGATATATAAATCATTTTCTAGAGCAGAGTAGTCAGTTGTGAAAGAACATAGACAAAATGAACTATCAACTAATGATAGCGATATAAAAATATTTATTTATTGATAAATGATTTATAGCAATGAAAAGTAAAACTTCCTACAGTACGATGTGCAGTAGTCTCATGTGAACTCTATTCTATAATTGGTAAAAATATCTAAAGAAAACACTCAGTAAAGGAGGCAAAAAAAATTGCGAATAATTTTAATTTATTTCACTTCAAAATCTGCAATAATAAAAAAAATAATCTCTCCTTTTATTAAAAGAAAATTTGAAAAAAAAAAGACAAAATTATTTCACAGCATTAAAAATTCGTATTTCTTCATATTAAAATTAATTTTATTCTGTTTTTATTATTACAAATTAAAAAAAATGGTCATCCAGGTTTTGTATAGACCCTTTTATGTTTGAAATCATCCGTGTGTAAAATTATACATGAATGTATGTCATGACTATTTATCAGTAACTGCGATAGGATCTGCGGAAACTTTCCGCAAATTAATCTAAACTTATTAGTTTTCAGATTATTTATTAATTTATTAATATATAAATGTGTGCGAGCGCGCTGGTTATTGTAATAAGAAATTCGAAGGTTTTATTTTACAGTTTTTTTGTTTTTTTATATTATTTAAATAAAAAAACAAAAATGCACCCTGGGAAAGTTCTTCTTCGCATCAATTATTCTGAGTTTAAATTTCTTGCATCAGAAACCAAAATCCCCAATCTGAAAATAAAGAGTTATAGTTTAAGTACAATAATAATCACTTATTTGAATATCAAAGATCTATGACCTCAAAATATCAAAATATACCATATAATGTACTATAATGTAAGATATAAAGATAAGGTATGATATAAAAATAAACATTCAATAAGCTAGAAAAATAAAATATTTTCATAAATTTATAAAATGATCATTTTATAATTGTAGTTCAATTAAATGTTATAAATATACACAATCACGTAATTGCTGAAGAATTGATTCCTTCACAAGAATTGGTAATTACCATTGAGACAAGGTGTGAAAAACTAAAATAGTATTTCGGTGATTTATTTCTCAAGTTTTTTGTGAGAGAAAATTCGAACTATACGGTTCAATTGCTTGATTTATTGGCAAACGATTAATTTTTATTTAAACATTTTAAATATCATTTATTGAAAGGGTTCATGTGCTGGACCTTAATAATGTTGTTGAAGGTACTCTATTTTCATGTATTTTTCCGGTATTATTTATTATTCCTATTTTTTATTTTAATAAATTTTTGTTGACAATTGATTTAACGTTTATTTATCTTGTTTTACCTCCGTTAATGTTTGTTTTTACTGATTAACGCTGTTTTCATTCTTTCATTTATCTACCTGTGTTTACCATCTATTGATAAAAGACATGTGTTCCATAGATTACATTAGTCATAAAATCCAGAGGTGATAGTGAATGTTACTTTTGACTTCGTATGTTTTTATTAAGATGAACGTTTGTGGTATTACAGTGTTTTAACTTATGATTTCTTAGGGTATGCCCTCCTCTCTCATGTAATATTTTTAACATATTATTTAGTTATGGCTTCGTCAGGAGAAGCTGACTGTAAGTTTTTACCGCAAAAAATTGTCATTTATATCCTTGTTTTATTTCTTAAATTAAGTATGCTAATAAATATAGAATTTATTCATATTTAGTTAACCTGCTTATATCTGAACAAAGATTGAAATTACGAATACTCTTGATAGGAACATGACACTAGTAGTGTATTTGACCTCAAATATTTTTGCTTCCTATTATGTCAGTTGACTCTATACAATTATAACGTTTAGAATCTTACGAGTGTCTTTATCAGTTATTTTCGTGAAACATTTTGTATAAAAATATAATGAATACTCGTATATATAGATATATATATATATACTTACAGTATATATATAACTTGCAGCAATGCCCTATGAGACTGCGTAAGAAAAAGTAGGCTTTGTTTTATTGTTAAGGTAAATGCTGTTTACACTGAATAATTAAAAAAATTATAAAAGCACGATGCGATTTCATGGTAACAGAAGGAAAATTATCATGTAGTCTTCAAGAAAAGATTTAAAACTTAATAAAATGATATGAAGCTAGTTTTGAATTTTTTTTCCTAGGCTGATGGAATTAATATTTTCTTATTGTCTTAAACGTTTTCACTTTTACATTTCTTTAAAACCGTACAGTGTTACGTGTAATTGGACTATTATTTTAGAAAAGTAGATATTTTGTTGATTAAAGAAATACAGTATATCAAGTTCTTGTAAGTGCTCTGATGACTGCTAAACCTACGTATTTAGTTACAAGATGTGGAAAGAGAAGCGACTCATAACTTGCTAGTCGTCGCTCCCCCACTGCCACAACCCACTGAATGTCTCGCAGAACGGTTTGGCAGTAGCTCTTCGCCTTGTCTTGATGTTCACTGCTTTAAGTTGCTGGATAAGACGGGTGACATCTTTTCAAACCTGTTTCAACCATGTGCTTTCATTGTGCTGTTACATTCTTTTATGTCATTTTCTATTAGCTATTTAATAGCGCTTCTTTACATCGAGTAACAATTACTTTTTAATTTTATATATATTTTATTATTATTATCTTTTAAAATTTAACTGTTTGTTTCTATATCTCTTCAACATTTTCCTTCCAAGATATTTTCATGAAATTCATCACAACTTTATAAATTTTGTATGTAAAGTAATTCATTATTAACTAACCCTAAATCCAAATTTTCGTCATATAATTTTCATGATTCTTCTTAGATATATTCCGAATGTAAATTTTTTTCATCAGAAAGCAAAGTCCACAATCTGAAAATAAGATTTATAGTTTAAGTACAATAATGATCACTTATTTGAATAGCAAAGATTTATGGGATCAAAACATAATGAAATAAAGATTACGTATTATATAAAAATAAGCATTCATTAAGTTGGAAAAATCAAATTGTGTTCATGAATTTATTAAATAATTGATTATAATTACAACCTATTGAGGTAATGAGAAATACGATTTGTATTTTATTATAAGAAATTATTTTGATACTTATTTTGGTAAGTTAGAGTATATAATGTATCATAAAAAAAATATTTTACCTATAAGTTAAATAAGAATATAAGTATATTTTTTCCTTAAGTATCTGAAGGATAAAAACTTGAAAATACAAAGTTTTATTTTTACTTCTCAGTAAAATACGTTTTAAAAATCCATGTAGTGAATGAAGTTTTTTGTTTTAATTCATTTCAATAATACTTAGCTATGCGTTTTGCAATGAGAATTTTAAATATTCATATCAAGGTTTCGGAACAGAATACAATTCTATTTTATTTTTGTGTGTTGTTTTTAATGTACTGAAATACAATAGATTGAGTTTTGTTTTAATATAACAGTATTTTTCAGAGTAAGAAAAGACGTATTGAGTCATATACTCAGAGAAAATAGTTATATTATACGAATTAAAATATCAGTTTTATGCTATGGTTATAATGGAAGCGTTTTTAACCGGTAAATTTGAAATGAATGTTAATTTTTATTAATTTGTTATTTAGTCAAGTGATTGACATTTGAGGATGATTTCACTGATCTAGGAGCGTTAGATTGAATTTTTCATACCAGTGGGTTTCTAATTACCAAATCGTCATAATTTTTTAATTTTAAAACGCTGAGAGTAATATCATTACAACTAAACATCAGATACGGAAAGAAAATAACTTTAATTTCCATTTTATCGTTATTATTTTTACATACATCTATTTATATGCCGTATTTATATTCCTATTTATCTATTGTTTCGTGTTTGTTTTTAAATTATGACTAAGTATAGAATATTTTTTTTCAATACATGAAGTTTGACACTGTGCCCTACTTTTTCTATCAGTACCTTATTATACCCTTAAAAACCATTGTACCCGACGTTTGTAGGAAAGCGTGAAGGACATTGATTATAATTATCACCGTACTACTACATTTTCGATCGTACGATCGAAATATAAGTATGTCGAAGATAATTATTAAGATTATTATTATGTTATTTATGAAGGTGCTTAATTTATTATGGACATCAAATATTTTTAATGCTTGTTATCTCATAACAAATACAACATTTTCTTAGTCCTTCACATGTATATTACATCATTTACGCAATCAATGTTTAGGGGAGAACAGGCTTATATTCTTCTAGAAATAAGTTATTATTATTTCTAAATTTATTTAAAAAAATGATTTTATAACGCGTAAAAAGCAGATTTATTGGTGATATGCTAAAAGGATGCGGTGTTTACGGTGATGGTATATGATAATGTGATTGTTGTGTTTAGTGGCTGGGCTGTTGGTTAGGAGGCACTCCAGGTGGCCTTGCGATCGGCCTTGTCGTCGGTTCAGACAGCGAACGGATCGGTTCGCCATTCTATTCAAACTGCTGAACGACTCGTCTTTCAGCTTTCGTAGTAGTCACGCGCATGTTGTGTTCCTTGTGTTAGAATTGGTGAACGCTTTAAAATCACCTTCCACACTGTTTTAATCAGATGTATCATACAGACTGTTAAAAAACACTAAAAAAACTATTCAATAAATTTATTATCATGGATGGAATTTATTTTTTTTGAAACTGAATACCACTTTTCTCAACTGAGTGGTAGTTTTTTATGATTTCCAGAATTTCCAAGTAAGCAGAATTTCTTAATTCTGTTTTACACCATTCGTATTTTACTCTGAAATAGGGCTTCTATAACAATTATATCCTATAAATATTGTTCATTTATTTCATTTTTTTTTCTTGCAAAATGTCAATGAAACTTTTTTACTTACTACGATGCGCTTTGCTTTTACATATACAAAATTACTCATTATAGTTTTCAGCATTATATAGTGACGAGTTTTTAAAATCCAGAAAGAAAATTTTCAGAACTGAGTACATCCTTGCGTATAAGATTTAAATCTTGTCAAGTATTTAAAATTTTATCTATAAAAAACATTATAATATATAGTTTATATTAATATTTAAAGTATATAAAAAATTATAGAACTATACATTTTATACATTACTGATTGACTTTTGTTAATTAGACAAATCAGTTTAAAAAGATGAAAGAAAAATCGTGGTAGAATCGTAAAAGAATAAAATAGTACGTTAATTTTTTGGGCATTCTACTTTGTAAAAGCTTTGAATAAATAAATAGTAATTTACAGACATCTGACGTAATTATATATAAAGGTAAATTGAAAGTGTTAAATATCAATTTTCGTATAATGCCATATTAAGCATCCTATTTACTATTACAAATGTTATTTTTCAGTGACTCATCTTTATGAATTATTACCCACTTCGGAATTTGAAATGTCAACACAAATTTTTTGCGCAGAAATTATTTGAAAGCGAAATTATTATGTATATTACTTTAAGTTATTATTAATAAACTTAATGTTTTATTAAGTTAATCTTACCACGATAAAACGTTCATATACCTTTATATATATACGTACTACGTTTATATATACATATATGTAAAACTTAATATATAAGTAATCTACAACTTATTTATATAAAAATTAAAATATAATTAATGTATATATTATGTAATTAATGTTTTGTATTTAATTTAGGTACTAACTTAGAAGTTAGTACATAAATTTATAATCTTTTATAAAATAATAAAAATTATGAATTAGAATTAAAAATCTCCTTTCTCACTACATTTAGTCTACATTTCAGACTACATTTTAGTCACTGCACTCTCAGTAGTATTGTAAATGGCACTGGTGTTATTGACAATCATTTTAAGGTGACTGTAAAGTGAAGTATATCGACGAACTGAATATTTGACTATGTTGTTTTTTTACATAAGAATATTATTAAAATTTACCATATTTCTAAATTTGTTACTGTTTAAATGTTTTCAGTTCATGATTTTTACTTCCTCCTTGGAAAATTCTGTGTTTAGATTAAGTTATCATGTTTGTATGACTTGATATTATGTGTAATACTTGATGGCATTCTTTGGATTAAGATAAATACGGTTTACTCTATATTTTACTTCGTACAGTCAGTGCATTTCTATTTATTTATTGTTGGATAGAAATGTTTATCTTTGCATAATTTGTAATTATGGTGACCTGTCTAGGTATAATTATTTTGTTAAAAGCAGCATATAACCTTCTTTTCTGTAAATTTGTCAATTTTATACGTATTGATGGATAGAAATATTAAGTATTTTCTGCCAATGGATGATGATAATATTATTCTGTATTTATGTGATATGTCGTCTCGTAAATGTAAGTCCATAATAGCAACTTGTACCAAGTAATTTTATACGTAGGGTACTTTACTATAGTTTTTACTTCGTATGGTAGATGTAACGGGTGAAAAATCTGAATTTGAATTTTGTAGATGAGTACATACTCATTCACAACTCATAAATAGGGGGTGGATTTTTAAAATATGTTCGCAATCAATTCTTGGTATGGTGATGATATATGGGAAGTTGAAATTCACATGGTTTATGTTCATATTCTGGTGTAAATGTGAGTTAGAGTATATTTTTCTGAAAGTAAAAGATTTGTCCCTTATCTTGGTTTACCTTTGCATATGATGTAGATGCCTTGTAAGTTTGTATAAGATTACCAGACTGTCTTACACAAAGACTACAAGACATCTACTGCTTTAATATTTGTCTAGAAGTCATTTTTTTTAAAGGGTGTTTAGAATTCTTCTTAAATAGTAGCTAATAAAAATAGTTTTATTAACGACAGTTAACAACTTAGAATGTTTCGTACCAACTCCATAAGTACTACAAAAAAACGATATAATAACAACCATTCTACTCAACTTAACTGTAGTATAATGAAACTGCTACTCTCAATATGTGGTTTTCAGCGCCAGCCGGTTGTCATTTGTCTGTAAAAATAGGTTAGCTTCTATTAGAGTGCAAAAATAATTTCCGTTTTACTTTTTGTTTGTTTGGGTTTCTTCTCGTCCAAAAAGGTAAGATGTTTATATTCTTACTTTTGATCCAGTCGATTGCAATCAAAAGGGAAGGTGCACAACTAGATGTTACAACAGTCCTAAATCCAAAATTAAAACATTCTACGGCAGCTAATCGTTTTTTATTTATGCGAGATACATACGTATGTACTTACAAAAAACATGCCGGAACTACTCAAAATGAAAATCAAAATTTTTCACGATTATAATACTTCCTTGTACTTTGTTCAATGATGTAATGACTAGTGAAATCGACCTTCAGCCAACATTGTAGGGAAATTGATAGTGAAATAAATTGATTTACTTTTATTTTGCAGTAGTTCCTAATTTCACTACTGAAATCTATCACCGACAAAGATACATGTGCGTAATATTAATTCAAGGTGTTTTTCATTATATAGTATACTTGCATTACCCCCCCCCCCCAAAAGTGTTGGAAATATTTTACCCCGGACCCTGTAAACATGTTAACCTAATGAAAAGTCTGGTTGAGTTCATTAACTATTAACCCGAAGAGGTCTTGCTCTTTAAGACTATGAGAGTGGCGTCCCAGAGAATCAGATGAAGTATATCATGAATCTACCGTCAAAGAATATTTGCTCCATTAAATCTATTAAAACTTTATTTCTCTCCCAGTAAAATAACAAAAAAAAAAAATTATAACAAATATTTACATGATAGTAACATCATGTATGTGGTTATACATACAGTAGTCTTCATTCCTTCCATCGGTTACTATTGCTAATATTGTTCCAATTTTGTCGATATTTGAAAATAAAAAAAAATTCAACATCTTCTAAATATTAAAATAAAATTGCGAAGAAGACTAAAGGATATAATAAATTTTAAATTAAATTTTTCTTTCCTTAAATCCTATTCATTCTTAACATCTACATCTTTCTCATTATTACTCTTTTGTTTCTCATTTTTGATTCTGGCGGTGTACGAGAGAACTCCAAAATAAGCTAATAATGCAGATATTTGTAGATCCAGTACATACTTAGTGAATCACAAGGAGATGTCTTTTGGTCAGTCTGGGCTTCTTCGATAGCTGCAAGTAAGTCTTTTTCCGTTGAAGCTCGTTTTAGGTAAAGCTGGACTTCTTAATCTTTTCTAAAGTTCAAATACAGAACTATAAAATTGACAAAAGAGTTTTTTCCGAAGGGTCTCAATATTTTTGTTTCAATTTCTCTACAATATTACTTTATACTGAATATGTTTGGATTCAGCTATGTGATTTATACTCAGCTAACTGAATAAAATAAATTTTGAGGTTAAAATATTAACAAATAAATATTTTTTTTTATATTTATCCAATGCTAGAAGTCAAAATAAGTTTACTTTTTACGAATAGAAAAGTTAAAAAATTCAAGAATATTAACAGTAGTGTGATTTAGTTTAGCCAAGAGTTACTATTAAAAATTTGTAACAGAAAAAAAAATTTCTGATCCTGTTTTATTGTATAAATGCACCGTATAAATTTTAAACGTATTATGTAATTAATAAAGTTGTTGTACACGTTAGTGTACTGTGATTGTGTAAATTACTCAAATATCGATTCGATGTCAATATGCGTTTATAACGCATGATGATGGAGAGATGGAGGGTGATCTGATGTCCATGACATTATTGTAGGTTACAGAGTGCTATGTTGGTACTTCTACTAGTATAGCTTTTTCCTATAACACAACTCTTTATGTTTATATCTGAGCTTTTCGGAAGGAGATACATACTTCTTATGATAAAAGATACACGTTATATTTAATTTCTTTTGTTCTTGTATATTGTATTTATATTTTAATTGCAATTATGGTTATGGATGAAAATATTATTGTCCCATTTTTAAAAAAAAATTAAGTTAAAAAATTACATTAGCTACTTTTTTGCAGGGAAAGTGTAAATTAGAAATAGAAATTTGTTTATATTTTCTTACTTCTTGAGTTTGGCGTTACTGTAAAATATTATGCAGGCTTCAAATTTGACTGGTTAAGTTTTGGTCCATTAAGGAAGAAAAATTCACTTTCTTTTTATATATGACTTAAAAGTATTACATATCATATAAATTACAACCTTCATAGTTCAAATATAACAGATTAAATAATAAATAATAATTTATGTAAAATATATTGTAAAAAAAAAAGAGATGAAGTCATTATAGTAGGGTCAAAGCTTAAATTTACACGAAATCTTTCGGTATAAATAAATTATCCCTGCTTTATAAGTCCTATTTCCATCATTATCATTACTAATTAACTTAACGTATGGTCTACTAATTTACAGTATGTGAAGGATGTTTAATGAAAAAGATTTGCAATCAAAGCTTTCTGTTTTGAAGAGCTTGTTATAAATATAAGATTGCTTAAAAAATATAAATGTTTCTTTAGAGACTGGTCAATTTTTTGCAGCATCACAGTTCTCTCATCTTACATCATCTTGCGCATTAATTAGGATATACTTTTCATATTAGAAACTGTAATAAATTAAAATATTTTATACGTTTAATAATCACAGTCGTTTTTATCTTAAAGCACATAAATAGTTGTTCTTTTATTGTCACACTGTTTCTTATCTTGTTACTTCTCTTATCTTGTTTTCACGATGAAAATAATATTTTCATCTTATGAAAATATCTGTAGTAAAATATTTTCACTTTATGAAAATATTATTTTCAAAAGATTATAAATCTACAGTCCTGTCATACGATGAACGCTCACGTATGCAACGTGATGTTGGCAGGCAGTATTCCAAAAATGAACTTTCGAAAGGAAAAATAAATTCTTAGGGAATTGATTCTAAAGTTAAAAATAATTTTCAGGGTAGTTGATCTCTAAATTTACATGTAATATATTTAATGTTACTTGATAAATGCCTGAACCAAGGTTACAGATAAATTTTATAAAAATTCAGTTTTTGTAACTTCATAGTGACTTAATTGATATGAAATACTCGATTGTACTTACTAGCCCATTGAAAATATTAAATTTTATGGGTTAATTATTAACTAGCTAATACACTTATTTTTTGTATTGAATGCAAACTATTTGAAATGACTGAGCAATAACAATACATTTTTTATGTTTAGTCGCAGAGCGAAAGCCGTAAAGAATACATTGAAAAATTTATAATTTATAACTCTAAAATTAAAAATTTAAAAACAAACTGCTGACTAAAAATATTTCCAGTAAATGTATAAAAGATTTAATTTTGCTTGATGAGGTTTGTTTTGAGGTAAATAGAACAGAAACTGACTGACTGCCTTGACCAGTCAGAAATGCTGTCACGGATCATGAAATACTTACCTCAAGGAAAATATTAAGGTTGCTACTGTGATTTATGTCCTAAAATATTACTCCTTGGAACAATTATTGTAGTCCACACCATTTTTTGATATTACTTTATAAAAAATAACAAAACCACATTAATCTTTTAAATAACAATAGATAATTGTAATGTTTTTTAATAAGTTAGTCCGATAATTTTTTTGGTCATTACAGTTTTAATTATTAAGTTTTTAATTCATTTTTATAAGTTTACTTTAATAATTTCTGTTATTACAGTTTCATTAGAACAGTTATGAGTGTGTTCTGACTTATTACGTTTGAACTGCTTTCGCTTACAGTATGTTAAAAACGTTAATTAAATAATACTTGATTAAACTACTGCTATTTTAAATTAATATTTTTATAAAACCGAACTAAAGATATTCTTAAATAATGCATGATATTGTACACTAATATAATGTATACATTTGTATATAATTTTTTATGCCCCACCCGCGCTCTCACACACACACACACACGCACGCACACGCGCACACACACACAAATGGTTTACAACCATTGAAAATTGATTTACAACCATTAGTTTGCTTTACAATCTAATTGATTTATAAACAGGTTTATAGACAGGTTTATAAACAAAAACCTATCATACCAAATGAAATGTTTGCAAACACAAAAAGGTGAACAAATAAATAATAATCCTTTCTTGAAATATGTAAAATATGGGTTACATATTCTGATCTCTTACATCTTACTGTTAATAGCACCCAAGTTTTTACGTACAATAAACCTTCATTATTAGTAAGTTGTTTCGGTATACAATACGTGTTTCTCAGTAGACAAATTATACCTGTTTTCATATTCTGAAATGGATAATACTTCTGTGTACTGCCCAAAGGAAACATAAAACTTGATGTCATGAGCAATGTTTATTTTCATGAAAAATAATAATTGTACAAGTTCAAAATTTATCATGAATGAGAAAATAGTAAAATTTAAGAGGATATATTTAAAAATCGGTTACAGACAGCACTAAAAACAAAGTAAATCAATTTCATGATTCTATCTTTCGATCTTTAATTCTAAATTCTATCTTTCTTACGTAGTAAGTCCATTAGTGTTGATTAATAAGAAAGGAATAATACACCGGGTTGGTCTAGTGGTGTACTCGTCATCGCAAATAAGCTGATTTCGAAGTCAAGAGTTGTAAGGTTCAAAACCTAGTAAAGGCAGTTACTTTTATACAGATTTAAATACTAGATCATGGATACCGGTTTTCTTTGCTAGTTGGGTTTCAATTAACCAAACATCTCAGGGATGGTCGACCTGAGACTGTACAAGACAAGTGAATGTACGAGTATATATAAAATTTTTAGTTGTTTAAATCATAAAGTATAGGAATGTATATACAAAATGTATATTATACATAAATGTAATAGCGGCACGCGTATAAAATGAAGTTACCTGTACATATACCTCCGAATATATAGTACATAATACTGTAGAGCTTGAAGAAAAAAATAATGCCAAATTCAATTTCAATATGTATATATTGAATAATATATAATTATATGTATAATTTCAATATGTATATTTCAATAATTATATAAATATGTATAATTATTGGTCTATTATTAAATTTAATTTTACAACACGATTTGGAACAACAACATATACAGTTACAAGATATTTGAATAGATTTCATTCAAGAGTATTTATTTCATATTTTAGTTATCATAAGCCATTTGCTTCATTTGTAGAAGAAGCTCATAATACTAATGATGTAAATATTACAGAAATTGTAGAGATAATTATAATACAAATAATATTAACGTTAAAATAGAATAATAATATATTGTAAAAACTACTATAATTCATTATTAAAATGTATATGATTTCTAACATTTATTTAATAAAAAAACCAATTCCATTTGTATTATCGAGAGTTATGAACTGAAAAGGGTAGAGTTATCACATTAGTATTATCACTCTATATTATAACTAGATTTCTTAAGTAATCTATTAATCCTTTTAAATGAATAATCACATACATTAGAATTAGCAATAGAATAAATAATTCTTAACCAATGATCGGTACTCATTGTTTTAAGTTTTCATTTCTGTTGGCAAGTCCCTCGAATGGCTACTTTTTTTTACCTTAATATGCTAGAAGTTCTGTAAAGCTGTTTAGTTAAGAGTTATTTCTTAAACGTCTCTATAATTAAAAAATAAAAGATCTTTAAAACTACCTCATAAGAAAAATATTGAATATTTATGATAAACCTTTCTTAAGGTAATAATTCTATTCAGAAAGGCTAAGAAAGTTTATTTTGAGTATTTAAAACGTATTTTATGTTTTATATATTTTTGGTAGATTATAGAGTTAATTCGGTGGAATTTGGCTGAATTTATTGTACCGTTGAAAGCTAGCCAAGCCAAATAAACCGAAGAAGGTCTTTCACCCTCAGTTTTGTGTCATCTGATCACTATATATCTCAGCTTTTGAAACACACTGAACTACTGCCAGAACACAAATGTCCCTTTACGTATAAACATTTATAAATTTGTTAAGAATGTAACATAAATTTTTAATTTCATATTTTGTGTTTATTTTTTTCCTTTTATTAATAGCTGATTATCAACATTTTTATCTGTTTTTAATGATCACTAATTTACTCTGTTACAACTCCAATGTGACAGAAGTCTAAATTTGAACACAGTTAATCACTTTTTATATACTAAATGAATATATTAACTACGAATGTTTAACATCATATAGTTAGTTATATGTTGTAACACACTTAACGTCTATTCCAAGAATGTTGGAATCATATTTTATGCGTGCTCTGTATTTAAATACATTAACATAAAATAATAATTGTAAGCTAATGATGAAATTATCGCTATGATACTAAAATCTGTGTATCCAATGCGCGATATTATAAAAAATTACCATATTTTACTACGTATTCAAGTTATCATTTATTATTCCATAAAAAATTTTGAGTTAACAATTTTTAAGACGGTGGTCAGCAGTAAATTTTTGAGAAATGAATCATTATTTAGGAGACCGACTTCTAAATAGAAAGATATTAATATAAATTAATAAAAGCAACAGAAAAAAAATTATATATACATATATAATATTGTATTTTCAGCTAAATTGTTCATCTTTTTTGAAATTATCTTGGTAGAAAAATTTTACATTTTTAACAGAGAAAAAATTACATTCTGCCTTTGTATTTTTAATTATTTTTTGGAGAGTTATAAAGCAATAATTTGGAAGTTCAGAGCTGAAATTATGGATTACAGTAAGAACCTGAACCTATCCTTTTTGATAGTTTTTGGAATAGCATTTAATTAATTTCCTGACAAGCAATTTTTTGTTAATATATATGATATAAAGTTTATACTGACCAGATATTTTACAAAACAGTTTCTTAAGGCTGGGTAGGAAGTTACATTTAACAAAAAACTTTGCATAACAATATACAATAAAGTTATGGATAAACACAAAAAGTGTAAGTGATAATGAAGGAAAACGATTACATCAAAATGTGGGAAATAAAATGATAGAAGTCAAAGTAGAAAAGAAAACTGTTTCAAACCAAGAAATTGAAAAAAAATTATATATAAAAAAATAAATTGATGTAAATTAAAATTAAAAGCAATAAAATTACATTTTTAGTAAAATCAAGTAAAAATGTAAAAACTTAATGTCAGAGATCAATATAAAAAATCTTGTTTAGAATGAAAAGAAAGAATTACTAGTAGTAGGTAGATTTACAAGGATTCGATAGAGAAGAGATTTTCATCTGCGGTTTTAGAGAAAACAAAAGAGATCAATGATGATTTAGTGGAAATTCTCTACAACGATATGAATTTGTCAGAGCCATGAAATATAATAATTTTTTTTTATATTATATTATAAAAATATTATAGAATAATATAGAATAATATATAGAATATTCTAATGGATGACCTCTTCTCACCTCATTGCAATCCACAAACTCTATGACGGGGGGCCCTATACTGAACAGGAAAGCGAGATGACCTAACCTAACGCAGCAGAATTATGTGCAGCAGTACAGAAAAAGAAACCTTAATGTGTTGCACACGGACCCTACCCTCTCCTATCCTATATAAAAAAGAATTAGGTTTAATACTCTGTAATTACCCTAGTATAAGAAAAACACAGTAAGAATCCATGAAAAATAATAGTGTTCAAAAATAAAACCTAAAGAAAAATCCTGCAAATATCTTTACGAAAACTTGACCGACAACGAATTATGCAGAAGCAGCTGCTGCCCCTTAGTCATCTTAAGTTAACGTGAAACAGTTACTTACTATGCTTGCACCAAGTTTGTTTACTGTGTTAGGGATAATCATTGACACTAAGATTGAATCTAGTCAGCGAAAGGAGCCATTAAAGCCTGTGAAGACTTATACCCAGATGGACATCGTTGACACAAGGACCGAATCTTCTTAACAAAAAATAGCAACAAAATCACGAAGATAAAACCACCTAGATTGGTGGTATATATCCTTATGTTTGCATAAGGATATTACTTATCATTATGCACAGATTATCCTTATTTTTTAGATGTCTCCTACATCTGAAAAAGCTAAAAAACATCACTACTTTGACAGTCGTAAGACAAAGGAGGATATAGCAAGAGTACAAAAAAGTTTTACATTAGCTCAATGGAGGTGGAAATAATAATAGAGAGAGCACTATAGAACGCTATTGAACCCGCACCTATGGAACTTCTAAAAGCCCAGAGGATACGTAGCGAGAGGGAGATTTCTTCAGTCGCCCCAAGTGTGCCGTTGGAGATTGAATCGAGCACTTCAGCCGTCGAAAGTACACTATTGGAGATCTCATTAAGTGTAGATTCAATAACAACCATGTTAACCGTTCCGTCTAAGTTTTCATCACCTGATGTTAGACGCAGAACATCACTGGTATCTGAAAGGGAGGAAGATAACATGTCCGAGGCCTCAGATACTTTATCATCAGATGTTGAGACGTAAGGAGAATAGAAAAAAGATTCATGAAAGGATGGCCGAAAGGAAAGCCTAGGAGGTTTGCAGTATCATCACATGGAACCATAAATATGTCGAAGGGTGTAATTGTGAGCAGGGACTCACTGAACTACATCGAAGAGGAGAGCGTTGATGAACTTAGCGAACGGAGAGCTTTTCGATTAAAGACCCGGCGCGATGGAAAAGAACAATCCTTCGCGTCGCCCTATTCAACAAGTCAAAATGCCCTGAAAAGACAACTACTGGCTTTCTCAGACTAGACGTCGGTCCTTTCGTTTCGATGCCATTGCGATGCTATGGATTTCACATGAATTGCATAGCGGTCCATTGCACTAGGACACAGATCTGTGTTTGTGGTGTACCGCTCCATTATGATGACCCATGCCGGGATTCACCTGTGTGCATCAATTGTCAGGGGAAATATACAGCAATATCTAGAAGTTGTCCTCTATATAAAGAAGAGGTTGCAACACTTAATATTAAGACTACTCAAAAGATGAGCTACATCGAAGTGAAGAACAATGTAAAAAGTAGATCGCCGAAGACAATGTCATATGCACAAGCTGCGTCTTTTCCAGCAGCTTCTTTCAATGTTAAGGATGTAACAGGCTTCTAAGTTGGCAAGTATGGTTGAACGAATCGTCGACAACAAATTTAGGATTTTCCAACCAGAAAGGATAGCTTGAAACGAGAAAAGAAAACACCAGCTGCTAAGCAAAAGAGTTCGTCTCCGTTGAGGAATGAACCTTTGAAGACGAAGAACAGTGAATGCAGGCAAGAGAAGAAACTGAACCAAAAGTTGAAATCATCAAAATTCCCGTACAATGAACTGACAAGATAGGGGTGAAAATTTTAGAAAAAGAAGAATTAAAAAAGTAATAAAAATGAAGCCTTCAAAATCACAGAGATCTTTAGCAGAGAGGGAACCTGTGGAACCTTCAAAAGCTCAGAGAATACCTAAGGAGAGAGCGAGTACCTCAGAAGCTCCACGTATGCCTTTGGAAATTGAATCAAGTACTTCTCCGCCGAAAGTATACCACTGGAAACGCATCAAGTTTAAATTAATAACTATGATAACCGCTCCGTCGAAGTTCACATCACCCGAAGCCAGCCGCAGAACATCACTGGAATCTGAAAGGGAGGAAGATGCTATATCCGAAGCCTCAGACATATTTTCAGAAGTAGAGGTTATAAGGAGAATGGAAAAAAGACGTAAGAAAGGATGGCTGAAAGGAATGCCTAGAAGGTAATACAAAAAAATATGTTCAAGAATCAGCCTTTTTGTTATTGTATTTCTGTATTTATTTGAATGTATAATATAGAATTAATTAACAGTGTTTAGATTCATGTGAAATGTAAAGATTTAAGTTTAATTATTTTTTTCATTTGGAAGCGGTTAATGGCAATAGTAGGAGATGCCCCTAAACTTAAAAAATAAATAAAAATAATAATTATAGCAACAATGAGTTAACGTAATAATGATATCTAACTACTG
This sequence comes from Zanna intricata, assembly GCA_010016005.3. NCBI lineage: Eukaryota > Metazoa > Arthropoda > Insecta > Hemiptera > Fulgoridae > Zanna > Zanna intricata. The sequence continues at coordinate 27,911 of JAAAKQ030285292.1, read as the reverse complement.
TAAAAATATTTCAGCTTCTTCCTATATGCTGCACGCAAGTTGGTATGTGATCACTTATATTATATAACTTTGAGACAAATGAATCATACAACAAAAGACAACTTACTAGTATGTGACAACTCTCGATTGTACACATTCTTGCGACAGCCTAGGAGTTATAGACTAAGTGTTTTCTCAATATTAGTCTCATTTATTATGAATTTATTCAGCACAAACGTTGTAGATCAGGTGCAAAGCTGTGAGAAATTGTGAAAAGTATTGTAATAGGTAAATTAGGTAATAGGTAACAGTTAAGTTTTGTTATAAGAAAAGTATTGTAATCATGTAAATAATAATTGTAAATTGTATAAACTTCTGTTAGAATGTGCCAAATGTAATGCAGTACTGGTTGATACTGACTGGTGATTTGCCCGGGGATATGCACGAGTACAGATAGTACTCTGCTTGTTGTATTTTGTAGGTTAAGATGTAAGATGTGAAGGTTTAGTATTTCTCATTTTACTACTTCTAACGTATGTATTTTGTCGTATAATTTTTGTCGTCATTACGATTATGTAATCCAACCAATTGTTGAGGATGCCTTGGTCCGGGGCACATGCAAGAGTGTCCTGGATCGAGATACTTACAAAGACGTATGGAAGCCCTTCGAGGTTTATGAGGGTCGTACACCGCGGGTGGTCAGGTGCGCGAAACGCACCTGACCATGTAAGGTGACATGTAAGGATAGGTGGTAGGGACGGGAAGGGCAGTTCCCCCGAAGAAGGGTTCTTTGCCACGCCAGAAGCGGGGTGTCAGAGTGCTTCGATGAGCCAGGGGAGACACCGATGGAGGGATCCTTAAAAGAACCCCAGGCAAGGTTGGGTTGTAGGTTAACCTGCTGCCATGACACTGCGTAGAAGCTGATGACATGTCTCATGGTGATTTCAGTTGCTGGGTGAAAAAAAGTAGTTATGAGAATGAAGATGTACCAGCGCTTATTTTAGTGCAAGCTTTGTTTTTGCCATTTCGGCCAAAGCAGATGCAGAAAGCAAATGCACAGTAAATTCATTCTTATATGTTCTAAATACTACCTAGAATGTTTTATAAAAGAATAGAAAACGTAGAATTTGTACAACATAATAAAGGACTAGAACTAAAGTACTTTTTGATGAACTTTGATTCTATGAAAAAGGATTAGAACAAGAAAAGGAATTCTCAAAATAATTTAAATGGAATTTAGAAGGTAACATACATGGTCTCTGCAAAAGTAAAGTTTTCAAGCCCATGAAAGCTTTTTTGCAGAAAAAAGGTTTACTTATATCATGATACAGGCCTAATTATGAATTAAAGTGAAATCTTAATAAATTTCTAAAGGAAGTAGCGCTGAATTATAACGAAATATAAATATTAGAAAAGCCGGAAAACTAACAATAAAGACTTTTCGGATTTTCTGGTGTGGTAGAGTGGTGAAAAAAAGATGGGTTGAAAGACTACTGAAAGCAGTGATTTTAAGTCTAAACGAAAAAAATATACTTGTAAAAGAACAACCAATTAAAAAATATGGTATGTTTTATTTTGTAGTACACACTGTGTTCTTCGGTGTAAACAAAGATGAACAAAATGTACATTGTAAAACCAGTAAAAGGTGTAAAACTATTACAAATTTTACACTAATTATTAAACATAATCTAGGATGTAGGATATAACAGGTATGTGGATACAAAGAGACTCCCGTACATAAAAAGGAATTGAACCAAATAATTCAGACAACTAAAATGAATAAAAAAAGCAATATGTATTATGAGGAAATATTTCGTTATATATTTCACTACGTCATGTATTACTAATAAAATTTTAATGTAATTGCTGTTTCTGTAATAACTAATTGTTGTAGGTAACACTTAATAATTACAATGTGAAAAAATTGTTTTTGCATTTATGTCATTACTATTGTAGGAATAACGTAACGGTTTAACAATTATTTTAACACTGTACAAGATAGAGAACATGTAATTGTTTCCATATTCTTTTAGGCCTAGGTTCAAGAAGTGGTAATCTGTTTGCAATGGGATATGTAGTCTTAAAAAGAAAATATTCAGTAAGTAATAATATATTTAGGACAATATCTAAAATAAAAAATTTATTAGTTTTGATTGATTTTGGAAGAAACTGATATAACAAATTCCGGGCAATGGAAAATCTTTTCGTTAAACTGGTTAAAAGGTTTGCAAAGAAGTCGAATACGTAACTGATTTTGTTTCCCAGTGACTTGCTTTGCTTATAAAACTTAGGTTTACATTAAGTTTTTGCGTTTAATTTAAATGATTGAATCTCGTCTTTCACCGTACAGTAAAATTCGGTCGATTTAATTTCCGTTAGTTATACCGAACTGTCAGAAGAGTCACAAAAATTTGTTCAACTGACCTAAATCATTCAACTCAATGAGCTAATTGTAAGTAAAATTAAAATTTCGCCTATCTTTAATTATTTTTTTATATTAAAATTTTTTTTAAAGAATAAAGCAGTCTGTCTTATGAAGTTAAAATTTACAGTTAAACGGAGTGTCAAAATAAAAGAAGTAGAAATATAAAAAAAAACAAAAGAAAAATGAATAATTTTCTTAGAGTTTGCACGTTTTTTCATTTGAGCTCATGGATACATAAATTAAAATTTTCGTTATGAATGAAACAAAATTATATCTATGCAAGTAGCCAATATTTGGATATTTCATATTCATGGAAGGGAAGACACAAGTAAGGTTTCTATTTCATTTATGTTTGCCTGTGTTTAAATACAAGTAATGTGTTGCCTGTGTTTGATTAACAAGTAATTTTGTATACAGAAACAATTAATTTTCAAAGAACACATATCATCATCAATTAAACAGCGATCCATTTTCCATGCACACTTTTCAAAGTGAAGTTACTTTTCATTCATGCCTATTCAAGGCTTCTTCATTGACCCCAGAAAGCTGGTATACCAGTAAGTTACAATTTCATAAATCAGATGTACGATATATCTGATATCAATATCAGCGTTGTAGGCAGTATGATAGGGAAAAATTTCGTTTTTCAGTAATTTAATCTTCATCTATTATTAATTAAATTAGTCATCAATATGATGCATGAATTCCTGCAAAAATATACTGTAAATATCTTTGCCAGTCTATTGTTAATACTAGTAGAGTTAATACAAAAGATAAGTTAACTACTGACTAACGAACCTGGTAATTACTTAAGAGATGAATAGTTTGAAAGTTTTACGAAAATTTCATTCTATTAGTTACTTTTATTGCAAGATATTTGCTGTTGTTTTGTTACAAAGTGTGTATTTTTATACTTTGTCAGAGTTATTAACACTTCTCCCCCTTCTCCGCTCCCTATACTTCCCTTCTGCAGGAAGCAATTTCCTAGCGCCCTTCAGTTAATTTGAATTCAAATAACGTTGAAATTTAATTAAATTTTACTGAAGTCCACCTAACTTCGGCTTTTCCGATCATTAAAGTCAGTTCATCTATTATCTCATTTGTCTTTATAATTCATTCCTAATAATAAATTTCTATCGCAAAAACTGACAAATAAATTTTTTGTAAACATATTAGTGTAAATGTTGCGGTTAACATTGGGATTTTCTCATAAAGTTTGAAGTAATTCAAATCATATATTCGAATGCACCGAGGAAAATCTTCAAACAAGAAGTCCTGCCTTCATGCTTACCTTTGACTTTTCTGTAAAGCAATGGGGTCATGGTGTCATAAAGAGAGCGCAGGCGCGCCGGGACGCCGGGTCAATATTGGCGGGAAACCTGGAGGGGTGCTATTGATCAGGCCAGGGACATAAGTTACACCACTTAGTACTTGTCAACACGTCCACTCATAGGTTACTGTTAGCTAGCGATGGACGGCTTAGAATACCATATAATAGGATATTCTATTACCATGATGATTATTAATGTTAATTTTGTTCGTGTAATTTTCATTTTGATACATCAAATTAAACTCAAAATTTTAGCTAAAAGTTTGACTATAGAAGACCACCTTCATTAGTTTTATTTTTACAAAAATATTGCTGAAAATTACATCGAATCATATTATTCGAGGATGGAAAATAAGTTTTGTTTCTATGTTACAGAAATAAAAATAAAGCAGACTAATTTCTACCTATTCAAAGTATTAAAAAGATTATTTGAATATGTTATGAAGAGTTGTATCTTATTACGGTAATATGATACCATTATCTTGGTTCATTTAACAAGCTCTTACTTAAAAAAAAACAGCTAAAGTCGTTTTTAGTGTAGAAAGCTGCACTGATAAAATTAAACAAATTTCTTTGAGTAATATTAATTGAAATATTCCAGATATGACTTGTTTTATTTTTTTTTCCATTTTACATACAATAAGGAAAGAATGTAAATTTTCCAAAAATAGAATAGTAGAATTTCATCTAAAACAATACATGCTTAGATACATACTTTGCATAAAATGTTAGTAAAAGCGAAAGATTGAAGCAGGTATAATCATTATAGGTTATTAAGAAACAATTAATAAACAGTAAATTTAATGCAATTATTTTATTATCCTTTATGTATTTTCATACGATTTTCCTATCGGTTTTGAAGTTGCGGAAATATTCTCTCATTCTTACGAGAGAAATATGTGATTCAGTACTCCTCACTTTCAAATGGGCTCTATGCCATAGGTGACGGATTTCTGTCTGAGACAGACTTTGTTCGGGTCCCGCCATTGAATTTGGGCATGGCCATCCTCATCAATGTTACTGTCCGATTCTAGCCGACTTTCATTCATTGTCACCAATGTGACTATTCTTATTTATTGAGGATCTGGCCACGTTGATCTGATTCATCCTCGAGCCACCCTGTTTGAGGTGTAAGAACTTAAGTCTGGCCTTTAAAATTCAAGGCAGAAGCCACGCTATTCTTGTCAAGTAGAATTTAAATGCTGATCCACCCGTGCACAGTACTCTCATCTAGGGTTTCAAAATGTAACGACCTTTGTTCATTAAGGGCCACTGCAATTCCCATATGCCCAAAAACTTTTGACAAGGCTGCAGGTGAATCTTATTGAACATAGCTTTTATTAATTTTGTTCCTGATCACGAATGTTTTACTTCATAACTGTTTGCAACAGATTAAGCTTATTATTTTTAGATATCAATTAAAGGTTTTAGGGAAATAAGAACCCACACATTTAATTGTAGTTAAAAGAAAGTTTTTACCTCCAGTGTTGTAAAAATATTTTAATCATGTATTGTTTCATATTTTTTTTGTTCTTGTTGTTTGTTTGATATTTTCTTGTTCTGTCTTTCATACAGCTACGAAACTCATCGATCGGAGCTGATTTCTCTAGCAAAAAGGTTGTCACTTCACAGCCAAGGTCAACCCCCAGGAGAAGAAAGTGGATGTGTAATTAAGAGTTAAATATCAGCGGTATTTCTATGGATTCGTCACAGTGATGTGTACCAATATGTACTGCCCAATGAAAAAAAAATGAGACTAATTCACTCTCATTTCGTAGCCACCTTCCAGAGACATGCATATTATTTTTGAGAGGGGTTATGATATTGTTGAGAGTGACCTTTATTCCATATATAGTTTTGTCATAATTATTGCCAAAACTTTTTTTACCTAACGGACCATTTGTTGTAGCACCTTACATATAACAGCAAATATTAGAACTAAAAGGGAAATTATTGAATTCGTTGTGACGCAGATCAGTCTTGAATAAATATTTTCTTTGTCAATAATTAAAAATTATTTGAAAAATTTACATATTTTGATAGTTTTGACAAATTAAAGTTACATTAGTACTTTTTATTTATAAGGTACATAAGTACAAATATAAGTTAGTTGCAACATTATAGGCTACATAAAATTATTTGAATATTGGTTGAAAATTTTTTGTCTCGTTGATAGTTTTATTTATTGCTCTCTTGATAAGTGGTGTCTAACGAATAAATAAATTTATTCACATTTTAATAAGCAAAATTTTAATTTTATTGATTTAATCAGGTCTAAGAAAGAAGATTTGCCTGTATCATTCAGAAGATGTCTGAAAGGTTAGCATTAAAATAAAATATAAAAATAAAAACCATACGTCATCCCATACATAATTACAAGAAAAGTTGATATGTACCTACAGGCAGTTTCTTCTCTGTAATTTCTATAATTATGCAGAAAACTTATAAAAATATCCTAAAACGGTTATTGAGATCAAGATAAGATGTCAACCCACGCGTATTATGCGATCACGTGGCAAGGTCAGTGAAATTAAAATAAGGACTGACTGACAGCATGTGTGTGCTGTTGTGGCTGTATCGTTTGCTTAATGTAGAAACTAAGAAGTAAGACAAAGGAAGTGCCAATCAAGAGACAAAACTAATTTTTATAAAGAAAGATTTAAAAGATACTTTAATAATTATTCATGTTTTCAACAATAAAACAAGTTTTGTAAATAATAAATGACACAATGTTTCATTATACATTTATAGTGAAAATTTCCTAATCAATGAAGCAACCTTCTTAAAGTTTTCATTAAGAATTCCTTGAAAAGGGCTAAATAATATTTTTCAAAATCAAATTTTTTTTACATACAGTTTAGTTTTTCAATTAAACCACTCATTAAAGAGATTAAACTATTTTCAGTCTTCATATATCATTTGAATACGATTTAAGAAGACTTTATTGTATTAAAACTTTTTTAACAATCTGTTTGGGATGCTTTAAATAGATGGTTAGCAATGAAAATAATGGGTGTAAACATTTAATAAATAGAATAAAATATACTGTTAACTAATTAAAAAAAAAAAAAAAAATACTTCTAATAAATGAATAAAAGAGATTAAAAATATATTTTATAAAGTTCGATTTATATGGTTTTATTAATAACGTAATATTTATACTTTATTTATATAGTTTTATCGTTATTATTTACACTTTTATTCATTCTATTTTTTCATATTTATTCATTATAAAATTTCTATTATTTATTTACTTTGTTTTGTAGTTAAAATCTAGCCATTTAACTGATACTACCTCGAAAAGACAACTTACTTGACAGTTAATGCATATTGCTACAGAATTCATTTGTGATTTATCTCTCAGGAAAAACAGAAGTTTCTGGTCGAATTAAACGTAATAAACGTGAAAAAATAAAGGTTTTTTAAATCATTAAACTAGCGTTTTATTAAATAATTATCATTTGATTAAATCACATTATTGCAAGGTCACTAAGGAAATACCTCTAGTTAAAATAGGGCTTATTGTAAAAATGACCAAAAAAAAGGTGGGTGATTTCGACAGTTCTTTAGTGATGCAATGTACAGATTTTTAAGAGAAAGATATTCGAAATTCACTTAAAAAATAGTAAAACCATTTTAAGCTTCTTCACTCAACCGAGTGATACATAAGCATTTAACTAAGTTTTTATGAATCTGATGATTATGTATTAAAATTTATTACAAAATTTTATTTTATTTATGTGACTTTCGTTGTAGAATGTATATTTATGTTTATAGCGTAAATAATACCTACAATATGTTCATGTAAACTATTTTTATTACATAAATCTTTTATACTTAAATGTAAATATGTATTGTTTTTTTTAAGATATATTTTATATTTAAGCGTATTTTTAAAAAAAAATGAAAAATATGATTTGCTTACAAAAAATAATGGTATGTTAGTAATAACTTAAACTGCACCTCAATAAGAAAAAAGAAAAATAAAGAAAAGATAGAACAAGGCTTTTGAATAATTTATCTATAGTTTATCAGTTTTCATTTTTTATCTACAGGATTAATGTTAGTATATAATATTCAACTTTGATTAACTGTAAGCTGAAATTTTACTGCTTTGTAAATGTTGATATTATAGAATTAGGCTCTATTTAAATTTTAATGAACGGGACTTTTAGTAAATACTGCATTCATTATATTATATTATTTCCTAGACTTCACAAAAAAGCATATCGGCTGCTGATGTCTTCAGCGTGGTTATTATTATTTAGTTGTATTCTAGATTTGTGAAGATGTATAAATAATAAGCCTGTAGGAGATTAATTTAGAAAAATTAATTGAAGTGTATTGAATAATTTTACACATTATTATAAATTAAAAACAAAAAATATACATCAATTAATGAACATCTACTATGGATTCGTACTAATAAAACACTAATTTTATTTAAATTTCGTGATATAGACTTAATATTACAATACTATTTAGATGAAGTGAAAATTAATAAAAAATTTTGAAGATATTAAAATGTCATATTAAAAATATCTTTTAGAATATTGACGTTAATCTTGAGAAGCTTTAAAATAAATTACAACAAAACGCTTAAGAAAAGCGTGCATGTTCACATAAATCTTTAATTGTTAAAGAAAGATTAAAAAAATCAATTTTATCCAATAATTGGTGAAGCATTAAAAAAATTTCCTAGGTGTATTTTATAATTGTTGAAATCTAGATTTGTTGAAATCTGGATCTGGATCAGCAATCCTGTATTGATTGCTGAAATCATTTTCAAGAAAATCTCATATCTTGGGAAAAATTGATCTTGTCTGTAATTGAAAAAGTTTACAGTTTGGCCATAAAACCTATGCAGTAAACGTGATTGTACCTCTGTTGTGGGGATATAATTTTAAACAACTGATTAAATGATTTATCAGCAAAGGCCTTGATGGAAATAGGGTGATTTAAGGAAAAAAAACTTTTAGACTTAACAGTAAACAAAAGAAATTAAAACTATCAAGTTGTGAAGTAAAATTTTAAGTTACCGTAGGACATTACATTTTATTCTCATTTATTTCAAGTATGATGAAAAGGTAAATTAAATCTGAGTTTATCTTCAAAGAAAAATTTAAATAAACATTAATAAAATATTTATCTACAATCAAGCAAATATGGAATTAAATATACAGATTTATAAGTATCATATATCAATAGAATGAGTTTACTGCTCTAAAAGCAGGGAAATGCCGGGAATAGTACCTATAAGTATAACAAATCGATAGTCGAATAACTTGCAAACGAAATATTTAGTGCTAATATTATTTATATATTTTTAAAAGATTTTTAATGAGATCCCATATGCAAGATTTGCGATAAGTATCGTTTTGCTTACCTTATTTTGTTTGTAGAAACCTAATTTTTTTTTTTATTCCAAATTTTATTTACAGTCGGTTTTTCAGGTAGAAACTAAAAGTAAATTTCAACACAATAAGCAAGTGTAAAGGTATTACCTTCAAACAGCACAATTAATACATTCTAAAAAACATCAATAACAAATCAAAGATAGAATATACAGCGACAAAGTCTAAACAGTTAATCTTGATAAAAAGTCCAGCTAATCAGATAACAAGTCCAATAATATGAATAAAGCCGTAAAGTAAAAAAAAGAGCCAGTCACATCAGAACAACAATAAAAATAAATAATTAGATGTTGCCTAACTTAAGAATTGAAGCCTCGTCCCTGGAATCGCTATTAGGTACCTAGATCTAATACATGAAGCCGTTTTAATGTCCTAAAATCTTCGCCATTGTCCAAGAGATTAACAGCTGAGTGGTTCACTTAGTCATTAAGTTTTATCTTATACTAGGTTGCTAAACGATAGAGTACTTTCCGAACATATGGTAACCCAAAATAAGCATGATTTCGGTGTTCCTGAAGAACCATGATGCCTAAATTATTAAGTATAGAAATTTATTCTAGAAGGGTTTGAGGCACGGGTGTGCCGTGTCGATGCGTTGCCGTGGCTTTCTGATGTTTTAATGTGTTGTGTTGCTTTGTGTGATCTGTTGGTATGTTTCTGTGTGATGAGTGTGATGAAGAGTGCAGGTGTGCGCTTAGTTTTGTTTGCGTGACTTGCTCTTTTCTTGCTTAGCGTATTTAATTTTTGTTGGTCTGCATGTAGAGACCGAATGCTTGAGGTGCATTGGCTCGTGCTAATGGTTGTGTTCGTGTGTTTTTTGGTTTTGATATGATTGTGAAGTATGATTGTGTGTGTGGGCGTTTCCCCCTTCCTGCAGTAATGCTTTGTGAGGATTTTCAGGAGGGGGATGACAGGGTTGGTGGTTTAGTCGGTAGTGCGCAGGAACACATACACATATAATAACATCATTCGAAACCTGTTAACGACTTCGACACTGCCCGGGTGTCTATAAAACGAATTCCTCTATCTCTTTAATAAAAGAGAAAGAAAAAAAAAGGATAGTCCATAATCCTGTGTCCCTCTACATACTTTACAAACCCAGAAGGGTCACAGGCAGTTATTGTTTGTATGTTCGCATAGTTAACATCACATGCAATGAACCAGACACGGAGCTGTTCTTGGTGTTTCTAAATATGAAGCTACACTTTGCGATGTCTCATACATTGAATATCTGCTGATGTTCTTATTAGAAGCAAGTTTAACGAAGAATGTTGACGACGACTACTTTGTTACGGGTTGGTGAGCGTTTATTACACCTCGTAACCTATACCCTTGTTCTTGAATTGTACTCTTGGTAACGTCAGTCGGGACAGGATAATGCAGGAGGTATCTCATTACTACTCGAAAGGCAAACTTCGCGGATATAACTTAACCTTTCGCGGACATAACTAATTATGCAATTAAGCAAAACTTAATTGCGGGTCCAGTCTTCTGGCGGTGAGGGAGGTTTTACTCGGTAGGGGGCAGGTTACTTTACGACTTAAATAACACCTTTTGGAGCCTGTTAGCCTGTTTGCTAGCCTGGGATATTAATATCCTGGGTCCGAGCCCAACACATGCCGCGATGACCCCGTGGGGCGTACATAAATGATATTCCTTCTTAACTCATCGTCAAAAAAAAAAAAGGCTATGCTCACAGACGAACTCTATTACATTTTTTGTGGTTGTCTACTCTTTTAGACATCACACGTGATTGTTCAGTACTGATAAGTTTTATATAAGTCGCTTTTGAACACGGTAAACTCATCATTTCGTAGAGAAGCATTACATCCGTAATCCCACAGAGGACAATCGGAGGTCGTTTGACGTCCTCCTTCCGGTATGTTTCATCCATACCAACTCCTTTCATATGGTTTCTATGGTTTCTTCCATTGACAATTCATATTTTATTGACAATATTATGGTATACTGACTGTGTTATGTTTCACTGGTAGTCCACGTAAACTACGTCTTACGCAGCACCGGAACCGTTTGCTATGATGTAAATTCTGATTGTGAATTTAGGTATCAATCGCAACTTCGCTATTCCAGTCATTCAGATGGCTAAAAAAGAAGACCGAATCAGTTTGTATAAATATTTATTTAAAATAACTGTAAGAAATCAAACCTAGAATGAATCGCATAATAATATTTCAGCTAAGTTGGAAGTTGAATAAGGAGAGCGAATTAGCTACCTACTGAGTAAATTACTATTATTTTCATTGATTAGAATATTACTATTATTATAGTTTATAACACACACAGAACATTTATACACATGTATGTAATATATTTGTGTATTTCTGTGGGAAAGGATTGTCATGTATTTGTAGATGTAGCCACTGAATTAGAAAGGAATTTTCAGCATCTTAATAATTACCGTACATGTAAATGAATGAATATTTTGTTCAAATTGGTATATTAAGAAAACTAGAACAAGAATGTGAGATTAAAACTTGTGCGAATGTTAGCTAATAGTTTTGTTAAATATATATTTATTTGAAGAAATAGCATCGTAAATTCAGAATAAATGAATAAATATTCATTCGGTTTTATTTTAAGTATCATAACTCGTTTGTAGATATATTTATCGGCAGGTTTTATTTTGATAAAGGTGAAGTGAGTTGACATAAATTGCTATCTTTTATTTTAAGTCAATCTTCAACCAGCTTTTACTTCGGGAATCGTATCCAATGGTTACTTTACTTATTTAAAATATGACTTGTCCTTAGTGGTCCTGAGAAATAAGATTGAAATTATGGCAGATCTCTGAAACAAGGGGTTTAAAAACTTTGAATTCTGGTAAAGCAAGAAAATTATGTACTGACATAAAGCTCTCACAATTTAAATAAAAAATGCTTCTACATTTTTCTAGAAAGCATTATTTCTATAAAAAATATATTAACATACTTTGAATTATGAAAAACATTTTATTTATTACATTTAAGAAAAATTACCGAAAAATATTTCTTCATTCAAGTTACATTTATGAATGAATTTTCAAAAAAGTCGCTTTTCCATAATTTCTTATTAAGTATTTTAAAAAGATGGTTTTTCTAATTGCGATATGTAATTTTCAATTCTTAGCTATAAATTTAATTTAGTTAATCACTTAGAAGATAATTTAACACACTTAGAACATAACATACTTAGAACAGACCTTTATACTGTTTAAATTCTTTTCAAAACACTTTTTTTTTCATCGATAAAACTTCAAAGAAGTCAAAACAATCATAGTAAATTAAAGTATTTTAAATATATTTATAAGTTTCAGACGAATATACCCATATTATTCATTCCATATACCCATATTATTACCCATATACCCATATTATTCATATTATTCTAGTTGGTACAAGTTTTAACATAAAACGAACTTAACAACAAAACTAGGATGGAGTTTTTTAAAAACATTTATTGAAGAACAACCTTACAAGGTTGACTGGGTGTTTTATACAAAGAGATAGATCGTGTAATATGTAGCTAAAATTAATAATTCTTTAGTGAGAGAGTTCTAACCACTTTTTGTCTCTTTCAAAAGAAATTAAATAATAAATATATATATTCTTTTCCGAAAGAAAAAGTAGATATTTTAAGTTGCTGTATAATATTAGTTCCCTTAAAAAACAGTATTTTATTCTCAATTTTTACTTTTTGGACAAAATAAAGGACGTATTGTGATTGCAAAAAATTCCAGTTTTCAGGTTTTAACGGAAATATCCATTTTGATCATCCCTGAATCCATTTTAACTAGTTTCGAGGTGACGTTTGTACATACTTACGTATCTCGCTTAACTTAAAAACCATTAGTCGTAGGGTGTTGAAATTTTGGATTTAGTACTGTTGTAACATCTAGTTGTGCACCTCCTATTGTAATCGATTGCACCAAAAGTGTCCGAAAAACCCCATTTGGACTTTTTCTTAACTACAATAATAAGCCCTAACTGGGAGCTTTTCAAGGATGTATCATAAGTGACATTTATTTTCATTGGTTCCGGAGGTAGACCCAAATAAAATTTTAATTAATGAAATATTTGGGTCTTACAAAACAAGGCATATCAGTTCGAATCAGACTTCATCTCCTTTTTTCTTTTCTTTAATATATATATTTAAAATTTAAATATATTGATTTATTAATAATTATTAACCTGAGATTCTAAAAAAAAAATAAATAATAATTCAATAATTATTTTTTTTTTAAATATGACAAAAAATCTGAAATTATTAGTGAAATAAAATTTTGTATACTTTAAAATATATATATGTACATATATATATATGTAATATAATAGTTATTATTACATATGTGTATATGTAATATATATAGTGAAACATCTGATTATTTAATATTAATTGAAAATTATAATTTAGAATCGTATTACTTTTGTATTTTCGTACAAGAAAGCCATCTAGTGTCCACATAAAATTATTTTTATGAATTTCCTTTTAAATACTTCCAGCCTATGAAACTGAAACAAGTTGTAAAGTATTGCTTAGAAATCGAAAGATCAATAGTTCCTTAATATATAATACAATTAACAACGATAATGAACTTTTTTCAATAAAATTAGTCTGGTAAAATATACTGAAAAGTTTTTTTTGTTAATATTTTTTTAAACTAAAGGCTAGCTTATTAATTTGTTGTGAGATTGCAAAAATATTAATACTAGTATCTCAAGCATTTTCGTAGAAATGTTTATTGACTAACAAATAAACTCTATCCTTGCAAGGAATAATTATTTCTATTTTTGAAATAACTTTACAAACATCATGTTTTTTATTATATTACCACAGATAAAACTAATTGTTGTTAATACCAATATATATAACTTATTATTAAATACTAAGGATGTCTAGAAATGGTTTGTAATTAAATCATTCATTTATACTTGAGTGAACTATTTAGATATTAGACACGGTTTATAGAAGGATATGTCATTGAATGATACCTTATATTCAAGCAAGATGGTTTCTCAATCATTTGAGGAATTACTATATATGAGAAATAAGAGCGTAGGAGACACGTTCGTATACTTCTGAGCATGACTCCATATAAGGAACAGAATAGTAATTCAACTCCCATTCAATAACTCGTAGGACCGCATTTTCATTGTAACTAAATCATATTCCTCCAGCGAATGCATTATTAAAAGTTAATGTTATTAAGTGCTCGGTCAAGAAATATTTTTAAAAAACATTTTTATAACAAATTCGATAAGAAAATTAAATACAAAATATATAAAGCACTGTTAGAATTCAACATATAATACTCGAGATATTTGTTTAGCAAAATGACATAAACATACTAGAATCTTTATGCTAAATGAATTAATAAATAAAATGAGTGTTAATTCTAGTAATAAACATTTCATTATGGAACTTTCAATTACTCGTATCGATAAAAAACCAGTCCCAGCAAAATAGGTTACCCAGATTAAGGTTATGTTATTACAACAAAAATATAATTATTGCAGTAATAACAACAAATTAAAAATAAAATTGGCTAACTGTTCAGGAAAATTATTATATTCTTTAGCAGAAGTATTGAGCTATTGTACAGGAAGGAACCAATTTTAAATTTATTACTGTTCTCACATGTTAAGTAGGCCTACGATGAAGGCCTACTATGATCTATGATCTATGATAACAGGATAACATTATAAAAATTGGTATCCCATTTTCATTAAACAGCAAACTATAAATCAGCGATTAATGAATAATATATTGAACGATAAACCAGTTGATTTTAACCACTCCATTAAAACAGGTTGGCAATATGACGAAAAAATCGCTGGAATTAATGTAATAAAGAAGCCCGAGTTTATCTCAAGATATTTAAATACAGCTGGAATATTAAGCAAATGATCCAATAAAGCCTAAACGGATATTTAGATCTATCTTCATAAAATAATTGGTTTTTAATTAATTAAAAAAATAAAAATTAATCTGTTAAATTAAATTACTTGACATTTACATCTTTGAGATGCCAAAAGATGGCTTAAAAAACTGGAATAGAGAAGAAACAAAGATAAGTTGAAACATATAACAGAAAACAAAAGGAGTGATAAACAAAAAGAATAAAAGTATGATTTATTAATATTTTGAGGATCGGTTTTATAAATTCAAGCTTATAGCTAAAAAAAAAAAAAAAAACGGATTTTTATTAATGAGTGTAAATCGAATTAATAACGAATTTTTGTCCTAGAAACCAAACACAAAAAACCTAGATAAATTCTAAAGAGTAATATCTCAATTTTACTCCCTACTATGTTTCTCTACAAGCCTTAAATTGACTTTTTTTAAATACTTATAGATCATATCAGATATCTATTTCGATTTATTTCATCAGATATCTATGTTAAATAGATCTGATGAAATCTATATTGTATCTTAATGAAACTTTTGTTATTTTTTTATTTTAAGTTCATAGTGACTTGAAGTCGATTGTTTGATTCATATCAATACATCCGTACAAAAATATATTAAAAAATATCAGTAACAACGAATTCCAAGAAAAGAAAAAACTGATAAAAACTGCGAACTGCATATAAAAAATTAAATTTAACTGAATGAAAAATAAAAACATCAGTAGTAATTTTCAGTTCTTTTGATTCAGTTTACACGGATATTGAATTTTAGAAAAAATAAATGCACACGTACACACAAGTCATTATTTTATATTTTATTGAATTTTTCGTTAACATTTGATTTGGGAGCCAATGTTTCAAATAAAGTTTATTTATCGTCATTACTTTTATTACTTCTAATGATCTGCTGGCATGAGTTTTTTCGCCTATCACCTGCTGTTACGAAAAGTATTACATCAGTTTTAAGAGGTTGCAAGGTCTAGACTCAATCTAGTTTTTGAAGTTTACGTACTTCACATTGAATTTATTTCTATGATCTTCATGTAATTTTTTTTTACGTTCAATTATTATTTTGAGAATTTATTATTTTTAGTTTTTGAGAACTTGTATTAATACTAGCAAAAAAAAAAGAAAAGGTAAGTTGTCATTTGATTTTTGACACTTTTATAAGAAATGTATTTTCAAAAGAAGATATAAAATAGAAAATAGATATGAAACGTAATATAATATAAATATACTATAATTATATATATAATATATGAAATATAATGTATTAACAGTAACAAATTAGTTCATTATCACCAACATATTTTTTGTAATTTTTTTTCCCTCAGCATTGTTAAAGTTGTGGATTGTATGAATCTCCCCACTCTCTCTTATGGCGTCGCAAAGGCAAGGCCATAAGCAAAACTGAGCAGTAAAAGATTTTTTTTACCTCAATATCAAGCAAAAAAAAGGAATAAATAAAAGAATAGTAATCAATTTATGTAAATGAATTGTTTCGACTGGTCCTTGATGTAGTAATTATAATATTACCATTCCATTATTTAACTGCCATACAACACCAGTGTGTCATCAATTACAAGAGCTACGTTGGCTACAATGACTACTTCCTTGTTTATTTAATTTTTTTCTATAAATATAATACTGTATTACGTCTTACATTTTAAGTCATAATACTGACAAAGAATAATGAGAGTAATGATCAACCACTGTCAAAGCCTTTTATCCTTTTATTTAGTTAACTTTAAACAATCTGTTGTAGAACAAAAACAAACGCTCCCAGATTAAGTTTATAACGTAGTCCTATTCAACCTTGTATTACTATTCTATACGTGATTTGTATTCATTTTTTTCTGAAGTTATATTAATTTTTTAAAAGAAATAGTTGCGTAAATAATGTTTAAGTTTTTTTTATGTCACACAAGAAAAAAGGCAAATTCCACATTTTCTGCCGAAAATTTAATTTAATGGTTTTTCCGAAATTGATGGTTATGCTGATATATATTTAGTTTATTTTTGTGAGTCGGAGGAACCCCATTTACGAGTCGGACTTGTAACTGATTCCTCAAAGTGTTGTTAAATTGCGTATGTGTAACTGTGCTTTACAGATTAAATCTCCTTTCTCAACACCTCACCTCGCGGGCGGTAACCACAATTAACCATTATATAGCAACGGGGATTCCTTCGAGTTTGGGGATCCTTAAGCCCCGTGCCTCGTCACCGTTGCCCATCCGCGCGAACGCGGACGAACGACAGCTCAGCAGGAGACTTTCCTTCATCCCTTCGCTCTCCGGTCCTTTTTTTCACCTCTACACAAGATTTTATCTAGGTGACCTAATCACCTGTGACGTCAGTTTCTTGATTCGTATCTTGGCTGGTAACGCCTCGTGCATTTGTTCCCTTGTCGTTCTCTTTCATCACTTCAGATACAAACTGTGATGCTTAATTGCAGGTCCTCTCTCGTGGTGGCGGAATACGGAGGGAAGTTTAGTCGGTAGGGACCAGGTCACTTACGCATACGCACTTATTTTAACATCCTTGCTGAACCTGCTTTGCCCGGGTTAGTGATAACCCGGGCAATTCGAGGCAACACTCCCCCGTGGAGAGTGCGTGAATGGTATTCCGTCGCAACTCATCGATAAAAAAAATAAAGATATAAATTGTGAGACGACGGAGAACCACTGTTTGTTTTCCAGCATCTTGCTAACGATATTTCTGCACTCAGTTGACAAGATATTAACTCGCTCTGACGGCGTTCCCTGACCCACCTGTTTTTTCTTTATTTTTCTATTTAGCCTCCGGAACCACCTTAAGGTTAAGTCAGAGGATGATATGTATGAATGTAAATGAAGAGCAGTCTTTACACAATCTAAGGTCAACCGTTCAAGAGATGTGTGGTTAATTAAAACCCAACCACCAAAGAACACCATTATCCACGATCTTGTATTCATATCCGTATAACAGTTTACAGGCTTTGTGTAAATGGGTCGTTCTAGATGATGAAACTGTCAGCGATCATTTTGCTACACTACTGGAAATTAAAAATCCTTCTTTTCGAGTAAGCGAGTGTGGTTCAGCAAAATATTAACTCGCCAACAAACTGAAGAAGTAGTGATGAAGATTTCAGAGAATATAGCCCTTGAATTTGTTATATCATCGGAAACGCTTAAAACAACTATTCTGACCGAACTAAAAAAGATTCCTGATAGGTACAAAAACCACAGAAGTGCCTGTTGGTGGACTTTCACTATTGCTGGCAGGAGGAAAGAGTTGATACGCCTTCGTCGTGTCAAGCAGAAACTTAGAAGAGCCGGTGGAGTTCCTTTCATGAGAGCTCGAGGCAGATATTTAAATCAAAGAAAATTATTAAACTACTAGATTAAAGATCCAAAAGAGAAAAATGGCAGGAACTGCGTAAAGAGCTTGATAACGTTCCGTAGCGACGAGCATATCAAATTGTAATAAAGAGATTTGGGAGTAGATTGCCCATCCTTACGAAGGAGCAGGCAATAATGCAAATTAAGCGCCTCTTTCCTAGAGGTGGTAGAACGGTCATTGAGTCAATTGAAGGTGCAAATAGGAGATATACATTGGGTGAGGTCACAAACACCATATCAAAACTAACTGATAATAAAATCTCTGAACTTGACGGCTTTCCAGTTCCAGTGTGAAAAATGTTTCATGAGATATACGTCATGGACAGTAGCAGAAGGTGTTAATGTTGGACTAGAGAACAATGAATATCCCAACTGTTGGAAGGACACCCGCGTGGTGTCATTACCTAAAAATAAGATCGATGAAGTGGCCATGGACTATAGACCTGTTAGTTTGTTAAATAACATTGGCAAGGCTGTTGAAAGACTGATGGCAACTAGGATTGTAACAGAGTAGCAACCTGAGGAAGACATACACGAGAATCAAGTTGGTTTCCGTCAGTGACGTTCAACCATACAGGCAGTGATAAAGGTTGTAACCTGGGCTGAGGGGGTCAGACGGAGGATATGGAGAACGAGAGGGCTTCCATTGCTAGGACTAGTGATGTTAAAAATGTCAGTGTCTTGGGAAGCCATCATGGCGTCCTGACGGAGAAAAGAATTAGCACATATTTGAAGAGCCAGATTAGAGAACTTTTACTGAATAGGCAATTTTCAGCAGTAATTCGAGGAGATATCGTCAACTTCAGTCTAGCTTCGGGTCTCAAAACAATCTGTTTATGGTGGCTTGCTTGGACTGCAGTTGCCAGAGGGAATTAAGGCAATCGCATATGCGTAGTATTTGGCCGTATTAGTTGATGGGAAAAAAGGAAGCGGAATGTTGCTGGGATCTCTGGGGATAACCCTGAAATGTGAAGCATGAACGTAAATTTTATGTATTGAATACAGCTAAATTTAATATATATATGTTCAACACCTCTAATTAATATTTAATTAAAAAAGAGTTATTCAAACTTAATTAAAGTTGATAAGTAATCGTCTATAACAGTTATTTATAATTCACTTAATTTCATTTTAAACTAAATGAAGACTATTTTTTTTAACGTCATAAACTTACAACAAATAATATATGGTTAATTCATTCATTCATTAATTACATTTATAACATAACACAACTGAACATTTTTCTGATAATCACACTGTTTTTCCTCCCTGATTTTAAGTACAAGACAATTATAGATGTCCAGTTTAAATTATACTGACCATGATTGTAAGTACGAGCAAACGTGGCACTGCGATCTTTACAGACCTGGATGGCGGAACAAGGTCTAGAACTTGCTCGGGGAAAATGCGAATATTCACTCTCACAGGCCGACTCATAATAGCTCCAACTGATCTGAAAATAGGTGGTCAAAGACTAAAGCAGCTGAATTGCCTCTAAATATTTTGGGGTTATTCTAGATAGAGCGCTAAGTTTCTCTGAACATGTGAACAAGTGCAGTAGCAAGGCAGAGAGGACACTGAAAGTACTGTCCCCTTTAATATCTACCCGTACTATCCCAAGTGCGTCAAAGAGAAGACTGATAATGCCTGCGCTGGCATCAATTTTGCTCTACGCGGCACAAGTGTTGATGCTCTGCAATAAACAGAAAACGAAACTTAGATTGATTAAAGTGCAAAGAAGGTCTTTCATAGGCGTCCATCATATATGATGCGATATGCGTAATAACTAACACACTGCCAATCAATTTGTTGATAGCCGAACGAAAGGACAGGCACCAGAGGGTCTGCAGACCTGAAACCAGTGCTACTACACGATTAAAGTGGAAGGTGAAATGGAACACCACAAACAAGGCAGCCTGGAGCAGAATATTAATCAAAGTCCTGGATGCATAGTGTAACAGGGCTTATGGCGAGATAAATAACCATGTTGCCCAGATGCTGAATGGACATGGGGATTTTGAGTCCTATCTTTACAGAATTCGAAGGTGGAACTTTGCAATATGCATGTACCGTCACTTATTAGACACCACTGAGCATAACTTCTTTGAATGCCCAGAATGGTAGAACAGAAAAGCTGAGCCAATCTAATCGGGCGAACACCGGGTGACCTAATTCAGCGCATATTACAGTCAAGTAATAATTGGTTCCAGTTTAGTGACTTCGCAACCACAGTCCTCCGTGCTAAATCGGAGGAAAGCAGAAAAAGGGACATAGTAACCGAGTGTTAAAAACACTAAAAAAAAAATGCGGGATATTAAAAAGAACCGAACCGGCGAGGGGCTCCTTTGGAAGCTCCCCGTCTGAGTGGGCATTAAAAAAAAAAAAAGATATGACCGATACTCGTTCGCTAGGGGCAAGAGTAGGGACGACATAGCCGGATCCGACCTCCCCTTCCCTGGCGGTGCTACGCTAAGGCACCAAAAGATCCAGACCCGGTGGGGCTGAGCTACTGTACCGGACGTACAGGCGGAAGGTGGGGAGGCCCCACTAGAGGCACAGACATTCCTCTGGGTTGAGTAATGTTTAATTGTAGGTCCGACCTATGGGAGGAGGAAAAATCTTTCAAGCCACATTGATAGTAAAGCCAATCATCGGATAAACTTTTCCAAAATAAAAATATTATTACAAATTTATCCAAGTTTATGTGGCAAAAAATGAAGTTTTTAATCTTTTCAGACTTGTTTAGCAGTATTGTAATTTCCAATGATTTTTTTTTCCTGTTAAATTATTAAGCAATAGTTATATTAATAGAAAATGTTAATTACAGTTTAATATGTAGACTAATATGATTGCTACATTAGATCTATTTATGTTTATTTTCATAAAACTTCTAAAATATGAAAAATGGGTAGCAACTGTTAAAGAATAAATTTTACCAAAGTATTCTAAAACATCAAGTTTTAAAATTTAGAAATTCTGTTTTTATCCAATGGATATCAACAAGGTAGAGGAATTTACAGGCTTATATAAAAAAAGTTCAAATAGAATAAATTAAAAACATCTTTCTTAGTACAAACAAATATAAAACGTATTTAATTGAAAACCACTTGAATTCAAAATATTTTTGTTTCAAGCTTTTAATTTAGCAGGATGAATAGCTCATGTAATAGCATTAATTACAGAATTCAATGTTCATGTGCACGGTAAATATTTATTTAAATACCAGTAAACTCTATTAGCGTATATAAATTTTGTTTTCTAGTGTCAACTATTAAAATTAAGTAGATATTTAAAACATTCCGTTTAAAATAAATATATCTTTAAATTTGGTTGTGTAATGCAGCTTTAAAAATATTTCTCCATAATCTAGAAATTTGTGACTGAAGTAACACACATTGTAAAAATAAGTGATTATATTGCTTCCCCGCCCTCTTTTATATTGTTCCCCACCAACAGAGTTGAAGGCGCCAGACGGTTTATGTCTGGGGGTCAAAACAGGTCGCTGGGGATTACTCTGAAATGCGAATCATGTACGTAAATTTTATGTATTGAATACAACTAAATTTGATATATATGTGTTCAACAGGTCTAATAAATATTTAATTAAAAAAGAGTTATTCAAACGTAATTAAATTTGATTAGAAATCGTCTATTACTGGTGTTTGTAATTTACTTAATTTCATTTTAAACTAAATGAAGATTTTTTTTTTTTTAATTTTCCAAACTTACAAGAAATACTTCATTCATTCATTTATTACATTACTTAACAACGCAACTGATCATTTTCTTATAATCTCCCTGTCTTTCCTTCCTGATTTTAAGTACAAGACAATTATAGATGTCCAATTTATATTATATTGGCCATGTTTTTAAGCAATCATAAGATCATAAAGGATGGATATATGCTGGGAAACAGGAGGAGAATCCATTATGAAGGACTGTTAAATGGAGAAAATAACTAAGATCAAAAAAAAAAACAAGGAGAAAACCAAAAAAATAATTTGGAGGTCTAAGTTTGTGCCTGAAAACCCATCTAACATTATGTTACAGGTATTAAAACTTACTTATTGAATATCCTTCAATCGTACTAGAAAAAAGGAAACGAATAAGGAATTATTAACTTAAAACTTTGATTCAATAGTCTTCACCTTTTCCTCTTTAATCTGGTATTCCTTCCAGAAGTTTTCTACTTATGCCATCTTTTGCTGTTCATAGTAGCAAACGAGGTAATATCATAAGCTTAATGAACAAACTGAAATCATAAATTTGTAGTGAACAATTATAAATAGGAGATAAAAAATACAGATAATAGACATATTCGTTCTTATATAAATATATATTCCAGGCATGAGGGTAGGATAAATTCTAGTGCTACTTGCATTTTTAAAATTAGGATTTTCCAGGAATTTGAACCCTCTTCTAATCTGACTGTATTATTTATTTTTATTATTATTTTTTTTTTTACCAACAACAGGCTAACGTTAACGTTGCTTATATAGCGAATCTTGAAATATACCAAATTAGCGTGGTTTGGTACTCGGACCTTTTCTGATGAAAGCCAGAGACGCTATCATTCCTAGGAGGTCAGTGGTTCCTTACATTATAGGTAAACTTATGAATGAAGGCTATATTTAGAAAGTAAAATTAAATATTTACGGCATAAATATAAGCCGTACTTTGTGTACGGCTTTAGTGCTTTTTCGGTTATAATCCCTGATTCTTTTATAACAAATTAATTGCATTAATATTCTTTTTTGTTATATACATTCAAATATTTCGTTCTAAAATAAATTCAATAAAAGATGTACATCCATAAAGCGAAATCTAAGATTAAAATATTATTTATTAACTATATTTGTCGTAGGTAAATCAAAAATTTTTTAAATCAGTTTGCTATAAAATAAATTCACTTAAAAGTTAATAGACTACATAATTAAATTTTTACTTTTTGAAGAAATTAGTTAAGTGTTTTACGTAAACTAGTCGTAAGGCTACTGTCATATTAACAAAATAAATTAGTATATTATTACTATTTCTAGATAGTTCTCTAGATATTTCTAGAGATAAATTTACTATACTTTGCTTAGCGTTCGCTCTCCTTCAATCTTTATTTTATTTAATCCTTCACAAATCGACATAAAAACGTCATTGAATACTGAGCTATGCGAAATTGTTTAATAAACCAACTGGTAAACAATAACATTGACAAAAACAGTTTTTTAATGTTTCTCTAAATGTGATACCATTTTTTGAATAGATCTTAATGTACATTACTGATCTGTAAATACAATTTTTCGATTACACTTACGTTAAAATAAATTACATTAAAAAAAAAAAATTAAGAGAAAATATAGTTAAAATCTGTAAAATTTATAATTATGTGTGGCCATAACCATATATGTTAGAATGATTTCACTGATAATTTTCTTCTACAAATAGCCTCAGGACATCCCGAATTAATGTCCAGCAGTAATCGGGTAGCATTATAGTATTCCATTTCCCTTTATAACAGCTTTCCATCAGCGAAATAGCTTGATGGAAATGTTCACCATGTTTGTCACTTACGTCTCCGAAATTTTCCGGGAAAAAATCTATATGGGAATGGAAAAAATGTACTTTCAAGACATATTACATCCCATAGCTATGTATGAAGTAAGAAGTTTATTAACAATATCGTGGTAATTTTCGGATTTTTGTTTGCCGAGAAACTTTTTGCAAACGCCTTTAAATGAAGCCTAAGCTGCTCTTTCTACATTATATAACATTGAGTTAAATACATCATCAATGATAAACTTTCTTATTTGAGGACCAACAAATATTCTTTCTTTAATTTTTTCTTCACTTACATTCGGAAATCTCTGCCTGATGTACAAAAATCCGGGACTATCCTTCTTCATTGCTTTTACAGAATTATTCACTAGTCCTAGCTTGATTTGGAGAGGGAGTTAAACATTAGACTAGCCCGGTGGACTTTTAAATTATTTGTGATATAATATTTTATAAAAATAATTTACAAATAAAACTTCTTTTTTGTCTCACAAATCGTGAGTTTACAATCGGTTCCGATTAAGAAACCACAAATAAATTGCATTACAAAAAGCACGTGAAAGGGGTTTTCGGAAAATTTCCTTAATAAAATGTACTCGTTTAAATAAAGATATATAAAAATAAACGTAAACATATACGTAAACAGTTTATATAAATAAATACACTTGCTGCATTGAATCATTGTGATCACAAAGATTGGAGAGATTCCAGTAGTTAGTGAAAAGACAAACCAAACAAGAATCGTAACATCATTAAAAATATGTAAGAGATTAATAAAATAATAGCATAAAAAATTCACAGAAAGAAATAGAAAGGTGCTAGGCTTCTCACTACGGCGTAATAAAAATATCTATCACACATTTGCAATCGAACCAGTTCCAATTAAAATTTCATTCAGATATTCAGAAGTCTAATACGTTTTACCCTTTCAGTCGCCGGTGATCTTCATTGTTGTCTAGGAGATTAACCACTAAAAAGTTCACATGACTGTCTAATCGGTCCGAATTGTTATCATTATAAACATAAGACTAACCAACATAGTCGTGTTTTAATCCAAACAAATCTCTTGAAGTAGAAAACTATGAAAATACGAAAACTTAAAAATAAACGTAACTTCGTTTATCTTTATGTATTAATCCTCAACTATCCAACAGATTTTAGATAAAATGTAGACTCTACTAATTTTGTGTACTTGTAGAGTTAGAAGACATTTCCTTTTGCCTTCAGAAGTAGACGTGCTGTCTAGAAGTTTTCTAGAACTAGTAGTTGGAAAAAAAAAGTAAAAGAATTAATCTAAATCAACCATATACTGACAAAAAAAAATGTAATCAAATAGTTATGGTCTAGAACCTCTTTTCGGAACATTTTCTTTTTTTAAGGAAGTCCTTTGTGAAATTTCTTGTCATTAAACATATTTGAAATGTTTCTTCAGCTACTTCGTAAAATCTACTGAACAAAATTGTATTATTTCAGTTAGTTATTAATCATATGATGAAATGTGATTAAATAAAAATTTTAATAAATAAATATAACAAAACATATTCGTTTCCTAAAAATATAAAACTCTTACAATAATTACAATTAGAATATTCATTACACTACTCAGTCATTGGTATTATCACAGATAATTTTGTCGTTTTTAGCTTCTAAATTAAAGTAGTTATGAAAATCACTTTAATATTCGCTGAAAAGCATATTTATCTATATCTGATTAAATATATGTATACAAGTATTGTGTTTTTTTTTTAATTTTCTTATTTGGTATAATTGAAGATATTTCATTTTTAAAGGTTGTGGTGATAGTCTTTATCTTTTACGTTTATAAAAAAATGGTATGTTTGGTTAATAACTTGCATATGTATATGTGTATTATTATTTTTTGTTTTGTTTTGACGATGATGAAGGAATAAGTTTATGCATGACCAGCTGGGTCTTTGCAGGATGTGTCGGGCTCGAAACCAGGACGCTAGCCCTGGCCTAGCATAAAGATAAGTGGGCACTCGTAAATGGAGCCGTGGCATCTATGAGTAGTGTTTCTCCCACCCCCTACCGACTAAACCTCCCTCACTGTTTCCCTTTAGGAATCACCTTTAGGCATATCATCAGCTAGTTCTGAGTGCCGTGGCTGCAGATTAAGCCTAACCTTTTGCCCTTCCTGTTTGGGCTCCTGCAGTGGAGCCGCTCTCCGGGGTCCTCATGGGATCGTTAGAGAGAGTCGACTCCCCGCTTGTGGTGAGCCGACACGTTCCTCCTCCATGAGGCTACCCGCCCCACCCTACTAGCCTGATCTAATGGGGTGGCATGCGCATTGAAAAATGCGCGAGTCCCCTGCCCTACCTCTCAAACCTAAAAGGGGCCCGAATGCTTCATCGGAAGTACCCCGATCCAGTACACTCTTACATGTGTCCTGGACCAATGCCCATGTGTCCCATGCCCTAGTTGTCGCCACTTTTGTCCCGTTTGTACTTCCCGGTTGTTTCTTTTTTTTACACGATTATGCTACAAGTTACAAGATATTAAATGATTTTGCTACAAGGTACAAGATATACATGACGTAGACTAACATAACATGATTAATAAATACAGAGATACACAGAGTACTACAGGACTACTAGAAAGTTCCAAAGATTGCCCGATATGGACATAATCATGGGATATACAGTAATACATATATATGGTTTACATAGTTATACATAGTTTATATACACTTAATCGAGTGATACGCGGGTTAGCGCATACATACAGAAAAATACATTACGAAAGAACAAGAGATTAAAAATACAACAATAAAAAGTTAACTAATACATTTAAGTAATCAATGATATATTAATTAGGACATTTTGAGGTACTATCCTCAATACGGATACTACAAATTTATCGTAGTCTACAGAGGTCAACAACGGTAACCTATTACATCAAGACAAAAAAAAAACGGTAATAATATTTTTTAATTTTTATTTTGTGGGCGAACAACGTTAGACGTTATTATCGCCCGGATTAAAAAATAAAAGTAAAACTAATACATAAAAATAAATAAAATTAATCATTAAAAATCTCTAAAACTTACATCTAATATCACAGTAAATAGAATGATAAAATGTTAAAAATTAAAAGTAATTAAAATTAAACATGTTGACTAAAACTTAAACTAATATCACAAAGCAGGTACAATTTAAAACTTAAAACTAACGCAATGTAAAACTTGCAAATAATATCACAGATTTCATCTTACAAATAAAATAAAAAAAATAAAAAATAACCTAAACTACAAAGCATCATAAAAACCGTAAGGAGTGTGAAAGGCCCCTTAACGGATAACAAAAAAGAAATAAAAATAAAAACAATACGTTAAAAAATCCGTAACGGGTGTATAAGGCCCCTTAACGGATAATAAAAAAATAAAAACTGTAGGTTAAAAAATACGTAAGGGGTGTAAATGGCCCCGTAACGGATACAAAAATAATGGAAAACGAAAATAATTTAAAACCTTAAATTTTGTTAAAAATCCTAACGCGTCGCAAGAATTCGAAAACCCTAACTATTATAGAATCGTCGTTTCTTAGTATATGTCTAATATTCTCAGATATTTTGAACTTGCAACGTAAGGCCGCATAACAAATGCAATCTGTCATGATGTGACGTACAGTCAGTCGGCAGTCACATCTTGTACAGGTTGGCACATTTTCTCCAGACATAAGGTACCCATGGGTAGCCCTTGTATGCCCTATCCGTAATCGACTGAGGACAACTTCCTCACGACGACTTTTTCTGCATGAGGAAACCCATGGCAACACAGAATCTTTAACATACTGCAGTTTATTGTCGACTGTAACTGTCCATACTTCTTGCCACATTGCGCGAAGTGCGAGCTTCATATGGTTTATAAAGTCGCATGTAGTAACACGGGTAGTGAAAGGTGGTTGACTACAT
>JAAAKQ030285237.1:0-10394 GCA_010016005.3 Zanna intricata | reverse complement strand
ATTTACAAAATTAAAGAAAAATTATTGCCTCTGGTCATATTGACCCGAACAGTACATGTGTATAGTAAATGGGAACAAAACAGCAGGGTTAAACAAAACAACCAGTATTCAATTCCTTTACATTTCCCCATTTAGGCTAGAAAGTTTAAAATAGTTGGGAACTATATATGCAAACGACACAGTGCAAAATATAACTGTACACCATGATTAATATTACTGATAACCTGAAAGTAAAAAAAAAAAAAAAACATCCTTCAACAGTAATATTTACTGTAATAGAAAATAAAATCAGAGCTTAATAAGGAATAGGAAAAACAATAATTCAATTAGATTTTTTTATTTCTTTAAAATGTGAACATTCTATGTCAACTTCAGTTACTAGTTTCCAAAATAAAACTACTTGCAATTATAAATTCACAGAACCAAACTTTTATTGTAAATATCTTTACACGAACAGCAACCCTTTAATACTGCTCTGGCAACATCTTTTATAAGTCTGTTCTATAAATTGACCAGTTTATTAGAAACACTCTCTGATAATTTTTATAATTAAAAAAGAAGTACATAAAAAAAAAAATTTAATTTTTTATGAAAATAATTTCATTTACAATATACAAGTTTTTTGTTGTTTGTATAACAAACAGTAAGAGGCACAATAATAGAATAAAATTAAGGTATTTATGTAACAATAATATAATAAGGTATAATATTATATCTTTCTATATATACAATAATATGTACTGACCAGGTATTAATTAAAAGAACGTCTCTCAATCTAATTAATGTGTTTATAGTGAGCATGCCACAAATTACACCAACTGATCTTCCTGTATTGCTGTACATACAATTTAAATGATAATGATAAGTGCTATCATAAAGTTTTATTTTCTTTACACTTCATTTCGTATCTAAAATAATTGTTCTACCTCATGTTTTGAGATAACAAATTAAAGTATATTGTATCACATTTTTTTACGTTTTGTATATCATGAAATCATTCGCATAAAAATTATTGTTAAAAAAAGAATTAATTTCTCAAGTTGTACATTAATATCTTTTATAAATATATTTATGAGCTGATTATTTTTATAAAGTTGATTCAGAATTTTTTTTTTATTGAGCTTTTTAAGGCATAGTAAATCCATATTGATTGAAAGGATTTCCCCTCACTTCTTTTATTTATTTATAACTCTGGGATGGAGATACCAATTGTATTAGTAAACTATTTTTCTATCAATATTAAGCAATGCATGCTATTCTTAGACAATTTTCTGTGTCCATAAACAGATACACACCTAATATTCATTTCTATAAGGCAAAAAGTACAGAAATGGAATAAGAAAGGATTGTTTTTATTTTTATGTATAGTTACACCCATTACTATTGATTACAATGTGGTATATATTTTTATTAATTTTATATTTTATAGATTATCTAATTTTTACTCTTCTTATTGTAATTTTTTTGTGTAGATCCTGTAGTATCATTTCTTGTAAAGTTTTCAGTGATTTTTGCAATTACATTCAGTATATTAGTTCTATTTCTCATGGGATGCATTTACAATTTCCTGCTTTTACTTATGTCATCATTGACAATTACTTGGGAAATTTTTATTATTTCTTTTAGTTATTTATGGTTTGAAGGCTGAAGAAAAATTAGATACTTATTTAATGAATACATAATTGCTTTTTGTTTTCAGCCAATAAAACCTCCGTAAAAAAAATTAATGTTAGATAGGACTTTAGAAATATGTTCATAACGCACATTGCAAAGCAATAGAAGCATCTGACTTTCATTCAGAAGGTTCTAAGTTCAAAATCTGAGAAGTTTAGTATTTTTTATAAACTATTAAATTCATCTCATTTACTATAAAAGATAGATTGTTTATTGTTTACTAGTTGGAACAGATTGTAACATGCACTTTAGTCAAGAAAAAGAAGAAAATATTTATATAACTATCAAGAAATTTCAACAATTTTTTTAAAACTATAGACCTTAGGCCTAAAATTCAGAAAAGTTTTTTGACAATTTTCTTTTTGTTATTTTTAGCCTTTATAGAAGGCATGTAAAGATTGAGAAAACGTTGCATAACGAGATTTGTTTATCTTAACCTACATAAGAATTTTTTTTTTGAGAAACCTTTCTTAAAATTTATTCCCCACCTCAAAAAAAAATATATATATATTTTTTTTTTTTGTAGAAAAAGTAGCACATTCAAAAATACATACCCAGTAAGTTAGAAATTTTAATTTATTAAAAATTGATCTTGATTGAGTTTTACATTGACAAACAAGTGATGTTTCAACCCATTTTCATATTTTGATGACTTACTCGTATGTAAGGAAGCGGCAGAAAAGTTCAATAACATCATACTATTGTTTGTTTTTTTTTTTTAATTATGTAATTGTAATTAAGTATGTAATTAATAAGAATTTATCAGCGTACAGTATAACAAAGGCAATGTCTGATTTTAATTTTACAGCTTTACGTATGTTTCTGGTTATTAATTTTATCCTAATAATTATGTTTTTTATATTATCCTATTTTTCTTTGTCTTCTTTTTAGAATATTTAAAATATTGTTCGATATATTGCTATTCTTTTTATTGTGCTATTTATTTTCACAGGATAATACTAAAATATTGAATTTTAATTATTATGGCTATTTAAAGTTATTGGTTTAAAAGTATGTTTTAGTAGAACACTGATAAATACCTATTATCATATTTTTTAATTTTTTTTCTTTAGTTATTGCGCAACAGTATGAATAATACAATATTTAACACTTACATGGACGATAATCAGCGTTTATAATACACGACACAGATATTAAGCATTTTACAAATATTGATAATGTGAAATATTTACTGATGATTAATGACAAAAGAAAATTAAAATGTATTTATGAAATCATTAAAGAGATTTGACAATTTATGACAAACAACCAATTAATTTACTTCTTAATACAACTTGCATACTTTTTTTAATTTTTAGTTAGTAATATATATATATATAATATTTGTATAATTTAATTAAGGAACTAGCGGTAAAATAAATGGCAGATTTGTTGAACAAAGAGGTTTTTAGAAACATAATATATTGTAATTCCTGCTCGTTCGTTTTGATTTAAAATATGTATAAACTTTTCTAACGACAAATTAGATAAAATTTTATATTAAAATGTATTAATAAGTTTAAATGTCTTCAGCCACCGTTAGCGATTCAGTGAATCAGTTTTAATAAGTTACTACTAAATCTAAAAAAAAAAGTATTGCAATTAAAGTTATAATGAACTTATTATCAGCACTTGTATTGTCTTAATTAAAAAATATGAATTTTTTTTTTTTTTCCATAAAATAACCAAGAGTTTTAATAAGCTGAAAGTAAGTTGTAATATCCCAGGAATGATGATATAAATGATTTTTATGTCCAAGTTTTTATTTATTTTTGCAACCACTACTATTATTATCTATTAATTACTATTTTATCAATATCAAAGCTATTCACATCATCAAAAATAATCTTTTCATATAAGATATAACTTGTCGGTTAGTTTAAGTATGGCATGAAGTTTTACAGATAAATTACTATTAGTTGCTTCTTTTTTCCCGGGTTGCTGTTTTGTTATCAAGAAAAATAATTTAGAATTTAGAAATTTTACTCAAAAATTAAGGTAATTTACATTCTTCCTACTGAATTAAGGCAATCAAATATGTGAGAATAATTATAATGTACGTGACAAAAAAAAAAAAGCATTCAGTTTTTGGGTCCATCAAGTAATGATGTTCACTTCACAACCTGTACTTGTGCAAGCGACGAGAATATTGTTGATTCAGTACCACCTGAATTTCTGTAAGTATGCTAATGTGGAACAAATTATTTAGCTCAATAAAGAATATAAGTGGAAATTTTTTCAATTTCCATTATATCTCTTACATAGCTTTGTTGTTATAATTGAGCACAACTATTTTTGATTAATTTTTATCTCATATTGTTTTCCCCATATCAATTATGGTTACCGTAGCTTTAAAAAGAAAAACAGACTTTTTTTTATTTTATAAGGTACAGTTAGTAACAGTAATAATTGAAGAGTTTAAGGAAATAAAGATGAGAGTTCACAAATCAAGATATGGAAAAAAATTTATTTTTAAATTTATAGCATTAAATTAGAAAACCATGAAATAAGTATTTTTCATAAAAAGACTCCCAAGGCTTAATCTCAAAAGTTTTTTATAAAAATTATAATAAAAATATTAATTATACAATAGAACTTTATTACTGTTAATAAACAAGAGTAATAAAAAATAATTTGAGTGTCTATTAAATATACTAATAAAATGAATGGCCATATTGTTATAAAACATAAGTTAGCCTTGCAGTGTGAAATGTTCTTAATATGGAAAATAATCTAATCGCTGTTCTTAAATAATTCTGGATATTAATGAGAGTACTTTTATTCAAACATTTTTTAACAAATTAATATTCTCTATAAATTGTAATATAATGACAGCAAGAGTCATAACCCATTATGTATTAAGTCTATAAAAAATTCTTGAGATTTTAGAAAAAACGTATCAAATGTTGTAAATCATTATATAAATGGCTTCAGATAAATTGATAAAATGATAACTTTTTGTGTGATTCTTCTAAATTTATTTATGACAAGATTTCTTTTACACAAATTGTTAACCTGCAGCTGACACAAAGATCTAATCACTTAACATTTTGTTTTCTTCAGTATGCATTTACAAACCAATATCCTAATCCGAAGAGTTTTTCCTCTTTTTTAGATTTATTTAGAGCATGCTAGTAATTTTTTAAATATCTAAAATAAAAATCTAAAAAATATCAGCAGACATTTTGGCCTGTTGCGGATCATAGCCCAGGATACTGATCCTGTAAAATTTTGTTAATTTTTAGACTTCCCACCAGCTTATAATTTTTTTAAACTTATAATTGATTTAATATAAACAGCTAAAATAAATCATTTGAGTTGGGTAACCAAGAAGTCTTTTTTAAAATAATATTGGCATTCGCAAATTTCTCTGCTCCTGTGATGCATGCACTGTTTCTCAGTGCAATTGCAACATCCTTTCAAATTTAAATTTACCATGAAATTTCTTTATTCCATTTTCACTGTGTTTTTTTTTTTAAATAATTATATTTTTTTTAATTTTATATTTAAAAACTTCCTATTATTCAAAGAGTATTTAATAAAGCATTATTGTTATACAGAGTGATTTACCCAGGATATGCAGATACTTTGGCAGCTCATTCTACCTACGAAAATAAAGAAAAAAGTACTCATAAACATAGAACTGTAAACACTTCATTAACGAGTTACAGCCTGATTTCATTTCCTCCAGTGAAATGAAGCCACACAAAAATTCTTGAAATGCAAAACTGTAAGGAAATTTGATGGTTTCATATGAAATTAGATCTGACAAAATGAAAAAAATGAGTTTGAGAACTCTAATGTAAGTTTTTTTTTAGAAAACTGGTGAAAAACTTACTTTTTTTTACATTTGACTTGTAATAGCTTTGTTAAATTTCCAATAAACAGATAAAACTCTAATAAAACTTTTGTAGGAAATTTAATTCTAAAAAAAAAATAGTCTAAACACAGTACAGAAAATGAATAACAGTTATTTAAAATTACTTTTATTTAGAACAATGCAAAGTTAAATTTAACTGGAAAATGATTTTTATTGGTAACAATTTATTTTTCAAAATTGGGGAAAAATGATTAACAGGAATTTCTGATATTCAAAATTAATAAAAGAAGTTTCAAAATAAATTATTTCATATAGAAGAGTATTAATGATCGTAGCAGTACATTCTGTTAAAAAAGTGTGACTAGTAAACAAGTCCACTGTAACAAGTACTGTTAAAAAACTGACTTTTGTTTAAATCAAATTAAAATAAGGAATAATTTTTTTTGGAGATCTTTTTTTGAAATCTTTATCTCATAAGTTGGCGATACAATAACAGCTATCCAACAATTAAGCTTGTTTTGATTGTAATTGTTTTGTAAGCTTACAGTTGATTTTCAGTTCATTGGTGCAGTTTTTCTGTTGGTACAAGTAGACAGTTGTACTTCATAACCACTTTGAATCTGGTGGGTTGTTGAAGTAATAATGCCATACTTATTTTTGAATGAAGGCTATACCAATGTGGTGTTTATCTATGGTGTATGTGAAGGCTGTGCTACAGCTGCTGTTGAAGAATATTGATGTTATCCTAATCGCTGGATTCCAAATCTAAGAATATTAGTAGGATATTTTGTATGTTACCAGAAACGGATCTCTTCTAAGCAGTAACCATGTACCTTATGACTGTTTCTCCAGCATGATGTTAATGTTGATGAAAGCATTATTGTTGCTATTCAGCTTAGTTCCAGTGGGAGTACAAAATGTCTTTCTAATCAGTTGATAGTTTCACAAACTAAAGTATAGAGGACACTTAAAAATAACAACCTTTATCCATATCATAAACAAAAAGGACAATGTCTACATGCAGGGACCCTGCCCTTCACTTGGCATTCTGCAATTGGTTAAATATTCATCAACAACTCTTCAAGTACATTTTATTCACAGTTCACTTGTGATTACATAAACATGAGAAACCAACACCCTTGAGCAGAAGTGAAACCTCAAGCTACAGTGGAATGTAGCTTTCAACAGCGATCTTCCATTAATGCTTGGTGTGGGATTATTCATAATCAGTTGACTGGACTGTTTATTTTCCAAGGGCGCTTAACAGATGAGGTGTACTTATAGTTTCTTCAAGAACAATTACAGCCGTTTCTTGAAGATGTTCCTCATGCAACGATGCCGGATGTACTTCCAGCATGATGCATCTCCACATTTTTTTCATATTGTTTCTGCCTACTTAAATCAGCAATTTCTAGATAAATGGATTAGTCAAGGCGATCTACAATTCTGGCCACCTAGATGTCATTATATTGTAAACCATAGTAAAATTAACTACTACAAAGTTAATTTTCAGTATAACATAATCCTGAAAATTCACAGCATAGTTTTAAGCTAATATAATCTATTAGCTAAATAATGTAATATAATCTATTGGGTTATAACTGGAAGTTATAGCTTAATAAGGAAGTTAAGAGAAGGAGCTAAGCTGAGAGAAATTACTAGAACATATTATTGATGATTTTGCACTGTTAAAGAACAGCCCCAATGAACTAAAAAGAGCAACGCAAGCTTATCCACAAATGCAGAAAATTATATTTAAGTAAATGAAAACATTTTTTTAAATTTACTATACATTTTATTAATTTTATACGTAAAAATCATTTTCATGTTAAATTTAGCTTCTTTTTTTTTGTTTTCGATCATTTGACTGGTTTGATAAAGCTATCCAAGATTTCTTATCTAGTACCAGTAGTTTCATTTCATTAAACCTCTTACATCCTACATCCCTAACATTTTTTTTTTACATAATCCAAACATTGCCTGCCTGCACAATTTTTCTCATCTACTTGTCCTTCCAGTGTAAAAGCGACTATTCCAAAATACCTTAAGAAGTGGCCTATAAGTCTGTCTCTTTTTTTTAGCTACGTTTGATTTGTTGTAGCTCCTGTTCATTTTTCACTTTATCCATTGATTGTTAGCATTCTCCTAAAGCACCACATTTCAAAAGCTTCTAATCTTTTCTTCTCAGGTATTCCATCCATGTTTCACTTCCATATAAACCTATACTCCAAACATGTACTTTCAAAAATGCTTTCCTGATGTTTAAATTAATTTTTGATGTAAGCAAATTATATTTCTGACTGAAAGCGTGTTTCGCCTGTACTATTTCGCATTTTATAATGCTACTGCTTCATTCATCTTTAATTTTCCAACTAACAAAATTCTTCTACATCCATAGTCTTCTCTTATGCTATTTTTATATTCAGTGGCTCATCTACTTTATTTCTATTACATTTCATTACATTCATCTTGTTCTTGTTTATTTTTATGTGGTAGTTCTTGTGAAGGATTTCATCCATGCCATTCATTGTTTCTTCAAAAGTTTTTTCACTCTTGACTAGAATTACTATATCATCAGTAAATCATAGCATCTTTATCTTTTCACCTTACACTGTTACTCTGAATCTAAATTATTCTTTAACATCATTAACTGCTAGTTCTATATAAAGATTAAAAAGTAACTGGGGATATGGAATATCCTTGTTGGACTCTCTTTTTTATACTGCTTCTTTCTTATGTTTTTCAATTATTACTGATGCAGTTTTTTTCCTGTAAATGTTAGTAATTGTTCTTCTATCTCTATACTTGAACCCTAAACTTTTTAAAATGCTGAACATTTTTTTCCAGTTCATGTTATCAAATGCCTTCTCTAAGTCTGTAAATGCCATGTATATTGGTTTGTTTCTTCTTTAATCTTACTTCTACTGTTAATCTATACACTAAAACTGCTTCCCTTGTCCTTATACGTTTCCTGAAAGCGAAGTGGTCTTTTCCTAACACTTCTTCCACTCTCCTCTTAATTCTTCTATACAGGTTTCCAGTTAATTTAGCTTTGTAGTGCTCTAAAAAAAGTCCATTTTATTTAACATATAATGGGTGATGAATGGCTTAAAGTGCAAATATGCATAAGAAAAAATTGATAAAAATATCACATTTTTAATTTGAAGCTGTGACTTTCAATAATGTTACTTATCACCATCAAAGCTTGTTGTCAAATCCATTCTGAGATGCGTTTTAAAATTATTTTTTATCTTTTAGTGCATTTAATTTAAGAGTGGTTGTTTTAAATTTTTTAAAAATATTTTTATTTATTTATGTGATTGTTTTCTTCATAAAATAATGAACTATAACCAAGAAGTAGAAACCACAATGTACCAATTCCCTGCGGTAAATCCTGATTCATTAGTATCAATTTCTAGCATTAAATTCTAATTTAACTTTCATTATATCAATTTTCATCATTCAAAAAAAAAAAATTTTTCAGAAGCTGTAACAATTTTGGACACCTAATAAAATCATTCTGAGATGCCAACCACCAGGGCAACCTGCCTGGACAGCCTACCCAAGTGGAGGTGTGCATATGTCACACCCTGCAGCTAGTACTGTAAGTATCAAAAATGAAACATTTAAACTAATTTATTTTCATACATTAATAAAACAATATGAAAGCAAAACATCAAAACTAACTGGGAGCCTACCATATTAACTTAAAAATAGCTGGACATTCATCTTTTGTACCAACATACACTTTTTTTTTTTTCCATGTTAGTTACACAATAACTCAGAACTCTCATTTCTTTTCTCATTTTTCAATATAGAAAGGAATTTTTATTAAAAAAAATACTATTATATGTACATACATATTGAAATGAGTAGAAAGTGGATCCCCTCCTTTTTCTACAGTAATATTCAGTTACATAACCTAATTATTTACATAGTCACTGATGATAAGTACACTGATGTTAAGTAGAAAGTTGTATAAAAACATTCTATATTCATTAACATACACATAATAATAGTACTATTAGGTATAACAGTATCATCTTTGTTAGTTGTAATAATACTGTTGTTTTTATATTATGGCTTGATGATGGTTTTGTGTTTTTTATTGGTCCTTCTGTTGTAATTTCCTTATTTATATCAGAATCACTTATTACTGTTGTATGTCTATTTCCATTCATTGAAGATGTCGTTACTTCAGAATTAGTTGTATTGAAATTTATTTCTTCTTGTTTTAACCATTCATATAATGCATTATAATGTTCATCTTTCAGTATTGTATATCTGTTATTTTTAATTTTGTATCTAATTGATGATATACTTTCTTTTAAAACTGCTGAATGCTTTTCAAGAAAATTATATATCTGTAAAGATAATAAAAATATTGTTAAATATAATTATTCAATAAAAGTTAAATTAAATACATCATCTTTTAATTACATATTTCAAAATATAAGATTCACAGCAATTTTTAACCTTTAGTATTTGAATATCTGAATCCCAAACAAAGTGATTATTTGATCGATTATATGAGAAATAACAAGTCAGACTTTATCCGAAAAACATTTTAGTTACTTTTGTCTTGAATACAGTAACAAAAGTTTGGATTAAAATTAATCCTAAAAAAGCAGTGAATTGCAACAATGACAATGTTATGGTTTCTAGATTATACTTCACTTCAGTAAAATTAATATTATAGAATTATCAGTTAGTTGTATATCAAAATGGCACAGATGGTTGAACATTGTGACAAGAAGTTGCAAGTAGGTTGATATTAGGCCTGGCTTAACCTTAACTCACTGGGTTGGTCTAGTGGTTAACATGACATCGCAAATCAGCTGATTTCGAAGTCGAGAGTTCCAAGGTTCAAGTCCTAGTAAAGATAAAAATTTTTATATGG
>JAAAKQ030285226.1:0-10394 GCA_010016005.3 Zanna intricata | reverse complement strand
ATAAAGTTACAAATGAAGAGGTTTTGCGAAAAATCGATGAAAAAAGATGTATTTGGAAAAATATAGTTAAAAGAAGAAACAGATTTATAGGGCACATATTAAGGCATCCTGATATAATTGCTTTGATATTGGAAGGACAGGTTGATGGAAAAAATTGTGTAGGCAGGCAGCGATTGGAATATGTAAAACAGATTGTTGGGGATGTAGGATGTAGGCGGTATACCGAAATGAAATGACTGTCACTAGATAGGGAATCTTGGAGAGCTGCATCAAACCAGTCAAATGACTAAAGACCAAAAAAAAAAACTGAATTTACTTACATTAGAAAATATGAAGTAAAAAAAGAGAAGTTAACTAATAAAAAATTTTAAATACCTAGGTACAGGATTAAAAATAGTGCAAATAATTGCATATTGTTAAAAAATAGTGAAGTGTTCAAAAAATGTAGTACTAAGTCCCTATTTAAATCAATAAAGTTAATTTTGTGCAGCTTTAAGATAAACTTTACATGCTTTAACCCACTTATTAAACATAGTAGAAAAATTAATTAGTGATATGTTTGCATAATTTTAAATATTAATCTTCAAACAAGAAAATAAATTGTTTAGATATAATTCTGTTAAAAAACCATAACTTGTGTTATATTCTGAAATATCTGTATACATTTCTTTATAGTGACTATCACAAGTTTTGTGGATTTTCAAAATTTATGATGGGAGTTTTAACTAGTTAAAACTTTTACCTCTAACAAGATGTATATGTTGAAGCCTGAACTTGAGGCTTTATTTTAAGAAAGTGAACAATCCCTTAACTTCCTTATGTCTTAGTTTTTTTAGTGAGGTTGGTGATAAGAAGAAATTTTTTACAGGAACTATTATTCTTCAGAAACTCTCTATTACTCTATTACATAATATAATAATTTACTGTAGTGTAGTTTTTTTCTTACACTATAAGAAAGAAAACATATTGGAAAAAATAGTTGATTATGATGTTATAATTGAATATTGTTAAAAAAGAGTTAAATAATTTAACAATGAACATGATTAACAGCATATACTCATATCATACATTATTACATGTACTCTGTTAGTAATGTAATGCCAAAACCTTTTATCGCTGATTATAAAAATTCAAACATATTATATTTTCCAAATTTTTTTCAGTTTTGGAATATTTGATGTAACAACAGATCATTCATTGGTACACACAACAACGACGACGACGACAAGACGTCCACAACCAATAGTACAACCAACCTTATCACCTCTTCAGCCATCACCATCACCTGTACAACCAGTATTATCTGCTACAAGCGTACCTTTATTAATTTCAAACAAACCAGTAACATCTTTACCAAATTCGTTATTCACTGAAGGTAAATCATAACATTAACATATTAAATTTAATGATCCATATTGTAAGCTAAACATAAATTATGGTTTAATTCATAAAAAAAAAAAAAAATTTTTTTTCCAAGACTTAAAATTCTGACAGGCAAGTTCTTTGATTAGCTAAAAAAAAGTGCAACACCAAAAAAAATTTAGATTTTCTTTACTTTGGTTAAAATTCTTGATTACATAAAAGTCTCACCTGAATAAACTAATAATAAATTAAACCCAAAATATATTATCTTAGTCATAACACAATCTGTTTCAGTTGTAGCCTTCTTATTACAGACTGAAAATGTATTAGCATTCACATCTTATATATTTATTCACAACTGTTTCTTTATCAAAACTTCCCTAATAAATTGTTAAAAATAAAAATAACTTATTTTTTTTAAATACAAATTGATTTATTAATTGAACATGTATAATTTTAATTTGACAAGTACTCTGTAGTATTATATGTCACTACATTAAACAAATATGTCATATAAAAACAAAAGAAAGAGGTAGTTAAATTCTAAATTATAATCTTTAATCTTACAATCTAGTACATTTCATCAATCTCTAGATAAGGAAAGAAAACAAAAATAAAATACAGAGGTGCTAGTCCCACATCAAGTTGTGTTTGAATGATTTTTTGTTATTGATTATGGATTCTCCATTCATAATATTCTGGTAGAACAAACAAACAGGAACTGTCATAACTGAAAATATGATTACAAAGAACTAATAAAGTGCACAATTATTTATTGTAAAAACAATTAAATAGTTTTTGTATTTCATCAGGGTAAAAGTTGTTCTGATGTCTGCATAATAAAAAGAATTAAGCTTCAGATGCCACTTTGAATTATTTTATAAGCTTTTAATGATCATCAATTATAAACTCTTTTTTTACAAGTACTATAATTAAATAGCTTAAAGTAAATTTCTTTTAATTCACTCAAATGTGAACAACTTTTTCATAACATTACAAACAAACAAGTAGAGAGTTTCTTGCTATAAAAACTGATATTGATAGATAGTTTTAAACTCAG
Source organism: Zanna intricata (assembly GCA_010016005.3). Classification (NCBI taxonomy): domain Eukaryota; kingdom Metazoa; phylum Arthropoda; class Insecta; order Hemiptera; family Fulgoridae; genus Zanna; species Zanna intricata. The sequence goes on along the minus strand of JAAAKQ030285226.1, from coordinate 7,972 downwards.
AAATCTTCTTTTTTATACTTACATATAAAAACACAATTTACTTTTAATTGAAGATGAATGTTTTTGTAACCTGCAGATATCCACCAACAACTGAGTATAATTCTTGGTATTGAATAAGCAATGATTAGCCTGAATCTGGCTAAGATATCCAACTCATTAAAACAGGTGGGTTAAAGTGTCCAAAATAGTTTATATTTCTCAGATAAAAAAGAAATACCATAAATAAGTTTACTCGTAAGCTATTTTCCAATTAAATCATATTTTTTTATGAAAACATACTTAAAATATGTTTTTTTTTTTAATGTAGCTAAACTGTCAAATAACAAAACTTTTAGTAAAAAAAAATTCTTATCCTGTACAAAAGACTGCCTAAATTACCTGTTATTAATATTACTGAGATAGTGTTAAATTATTTTATATAATAATTCTATATAAAAATTAAAGTTCATTGTGTAACTTAATGTAAAAACTTTCTTTTAAACTTCTCATCAAATGTACAGCAGACGCTTTTGCACATTTCAGCACACATTAGGATTATTTTTATCTTAAATATATGTCTTTAGCATATTAAATTATATGCCTTAATCTGCACAATTCAAAAGTTGGAATGTAAAAAAATCTCAGTAAAACAGATTTTTTACTATTTAGAAGTAAATAAATGAAAAAGCTTTTAGAAATAATTAGACATTTTATTTAGATTATTATATAAGAAGATGATCTTTATCCTCAATAAGGTAGGATTGCACACACACACACACACACACACACACACACACACACACACACTCACACAAATTGGCAGTCATGAGTAACATGTGACTTGTCATCTCATATTGCTACTATTTGTTTAACAAAATGAATGTATTCTATAATTATCAACATAAGAAAATTACATATTAAATAATTTATTTTATTGACTTTTTCATGCATCTACTGTATAATAAAATCTAAATGATTGAACAGAAAACTAAATAATACTTCATTTTGAAAATAACTGCTCAAACATTTCATTTTAACAAAATTATTTTCCAATGAATTTCATAATATTTTATATGAAGTTGAAAAACTCTTAATAGTATATTGTGCATTTTAATTAAAACTGTAATGGGTTAACTTTTTTTTCTAATTGTATTCTAAATAAGATGGGATGACAAATTGAGGAATTATAAATTTATTAAATACCACATTCACTTATGTAATTAAAGCATCTGAATTTTTAAACAATATTAAAAATTTACAGTCACATAAATATAATTTTCTCATTAATTATCGAATTTTAATTTCATTATAAACCTATGCAAAACCATTTCCTCACATAGATCATGCAACTTCTTTTAGGTATAAAATTTTAGTAAAAAAAATGCATGAATTACATAAGTAAATATGTTAAGCCAGTGAATTAAAGTTACGATCAAAGCATTGTGTCAAATGAGAGAGACAGATTATACAGTTATCACGAAAACTTTTGAGTGCACACCAGTTGAATGAATGTCACCAAAAAGAAAATGGATATATAAGTTAAGAACAGACAAAAATGTGTAACCTTGAGAGGAAAAGAAAAATACAAACAAAATGTTTAGTAATTCTACTTCCCAAATAATAAAATTCTTCTACCTCTGTAATCTTTTCTCTTCCTATTTTTATATTCGTGGTCCATCTACATTATTTCTACTGCATTTCATTACTTTCATCTTGTTCTTGTTAATTTTCATGCGGTAGTTCTTGTATAGGACTTCATCCATACCATTCAAAGTTTCTTCTAAGTCTTTTTTACTCTCTGCTAGAATTACTATATCATCAGCAAATAATAGCATCTTTATTTTTTCACCTTGCACTGTTACACCAAATATAAATTGTTCTTTAACTTCATTATCTGCTAGTTCTATGTAAAGATTAAAAAGTAATGATGATAAGGAACATCCTTGTCGGACTCCCATTTTTATTACTGCTTCTTTTTTAAGTTCTTTGATTATTATTGTTGCAGTTTGATTCCTATAAATGTTAGCAATTGTTCTTCTACCTCTATATTTGAACCCTGAATTTTTAAAAATATTCGTCTAATATTTTTAAATTTTTTAACATTTTGTTCTAGTCTACATTATCAAATGCCCTTTTTAAATCTATATATGCCACGTGTGTCAGTTTGTTTCTCTTTAATTTTCCTTTTACTATTAACCTGAGTGCTAAAATTGCTTCTCTTGTCCCTGTACTTTTCCTGAAACCAAATTGGTCTTCTCCTAACACTTCTTCCACTCTCCTCTTAATTCTTCTATACAGAATTCTAGTTAAGATTTTTTTACACATGAATAGTAGAACTAATTGTTCTGTATTCTTTACAGTGACCCCTTCCTTAGTAGTCCTCACGGAGAGATCTGAATGGGGGACTAGTAAAAAATTCTGGACCTCTGGAATTTTTCCATGGAAGGTGCCTCTATCCTTGTTTATGAAAATGCAGAGAGCAATATTTTCTTGGGAAAAAAAACAGCTATATTTTTCTATTACTTTTAGCTGTGCAGTACGTAAAATGTTGAGTGATGTTGCTATGGCTGTTTAAATCCTCCTGACCTATGCCCTTAACAACTACTGAAAGAGCCGCTGCCCTCTTTCAGGAATCATTCGTTAGTCTGTCTCAAAAGATACCTTTCCAATATGTTGCACCTTCGGTCCAGCTACTCTGTATCATTGAGCACGCAAGCCCTCTCACCAGCGGCAAGGTCTCATGATACGTAGAGGGAGCAGCCATCATTAAGTATCAATAAATGTTAACCTGTGGTTATTGGAAAAATATAAATGAAATATATAATATGATTGGAAATATTAAACATCTAAAATGGTGTCATATCAGTGATAAGAGGAGGGGGAAATAAATAATAAATATATAATAAATATTAATTATTAATTTCAATCATTCCACCCCCTCTCCATAAAAGACTACTTGAGTATTTTTCTCAAAATCAAACATTATTCCATAGTGAATGGCTGCGAATTAGATGACATATTCTGTACTATTATTTTTTTTTAACATTTCTAATTTTCTTTTCAACAAATCTTCAATTTCAGAAAATGTTTAGTAAAATAATAAGTTGAAATTAAAAACCATAAGTTTAAATTTTATTTTGACATTATGACATTGAAATGGATTTAGTTGCATTTAGTATATCTAATGATGAAAATAAAATGTCAATAAAAAAAAAGTGTTAAACCTGTCCCTAGAATTGAACTCGAAATCAGCTGATTTCAAAGCTAGCTTATGAATTATTACCTATACTGGCCAGTCAGTATTCTGCCATCATAATATTATTTTAAATGAACTATCTACTTATAATATTATTTGAATGAATGGAAAAGAAATTGAAGTCAGCATGACAACCTTGCCATTTTGTCAGTATTTTCATACTAGAAAATGATAGGCCAACTTCTTCAGCAATTCCGCTATTTTCAATAATTTTTCTTTAATTATGGTTTACATAAAATAAATTTAAAAAATAAACAATCTTGAAAATTGTGTTATCCAACATGTTGTTTATATAGACGTAAGAAAAACCCAGAATGCTTGCTTAAAAATTTTCAAAATTTTATTCTAAGATTCTGCTTTCTTATACTTTGATATGTAGAGTACAATAAGAAAAATAACTGAAGGAGATTTTGAAAAATTATTAATGTTTCTTTATTTAAACAAATTCAACACTTAAAAAAAATTTCTCTACTGAAAGGATAAGCAAAATTATAAGTGAATTAAAGGATGTTTCTAAATTGTAATGGTAATGTGATGATGATCATTACAAGGAATATGTAACTATTAAATCATAAGAAAATTATGTTCCATTACATTCCTGTACTGTTACACTGTTTGTTCAGTGTCATTGAAATAATAAAGATTGCAATAAAAAAAAAAAAATAATAAAAGATGAGAGTGAAAGTGAAGATGGTTATGAACATGTGACTGCATGTTGTAAATCATAAACAATAAATTAATTATCTCTAACATGGATGGACAATTTAGTTATTTTGTTACTTGGAGCAGTGAGAACTTATCATCAATGTAAGACATGAATGTGATGAAGTTAAAACTTCTGCTTCAAATATATAATATCTGCTTCAGATATATAATATATATCTCTTGCAAAGGATAATTTTACAATGTATGATATAAATTTTAATAAAAATATCTTTCAGCAATAACACTAACTGTAATGAAAATAAATTTTACACCAAATCAAACTAGCTGAAGATGATGGGGTTCAGCACCCTTTCCTGCAGTTGACCACTTAAAAATGAGTGAAAGCTATCTTACTACAGTTTGTTGATGTTAGCAACAAACTGCTAATGTTTGTTGACGTTAAATAAACGTAAAGCCTATTGTTTTAAACAAATATATTTCTCATTCCACATTCAGATGTTACATGTTATTCATACTGAGTGATTTAGTCATTTAAATAGATGAAAATATACATGAAAAAATATGAAGTAAATGATCTTAGATGTAATATATCACAGAACCTAGCTTGCCAAAATATCAAGTATGTTGATTCTTAATTTTAACCATAGTTTTAAATTATTTTCAATGAAACTACATTCTACTAAAATGTAATTTGTCAGATTACTAAAATAATATTCCCCCAACTCCACTGTGGGGTGATTGTGTCTCTGGCTTTTTCAAGTTGTTCTGAGTTTGAATCCCAATTAGGCTTGGTATTTTTCTCAGGCTACAAATTCATTTACGGTTAAGTGACTAAACTTTGGCTAAGACCTGTTGTTGCTTAGACAATAAATAAATAATATTAAAATTCATTTTAAAAACAAAAAAAAAATTCATTGTCTCATTTATGGGAATACTCCAGCAAGGGCACAGAGTTCTTAAAGCTGCCACAGAGCTTCATACATCTGTTTATTAAACAATAAGATTTTTAATTCATTATCAATGAAATATATAAGGATAATCAGTTTATTTATATGTATCATCTAATATGAAAATGCTATTTCAAGCACATATTCATGCTAAAATTATTTAACTTGATTGCTTAAATCACAATGCTACTTTGCTTACACATTATAATATTAAAATCAGTGAAATGCTTAAAAATACTCTTTTCAAGGAATGTTAATATTTATTTTAAATTGTAGCATAACAGAGAAATAGTATTAAAATTTGCTTTTAAATCAAACTGTTGCACTTTCAAAAAAACAGTTATAGAAAAATATAAATATAAAAAAAAGTAAAAATCTAACAAAAGAAAAATAAGTATGTGTAAAAAAATGTTTTATTTGCTTTAAATAATCGCACAAGAAATTTTTATATTAATTAATTTTCTGCTTGTTCAATCTTTTGTGAATCTGCCAAAAAATAAAATTGCTCATCTGCTACACCCACAAGAAACACGCTTTGAAAACACTGCTTAAATGAATGAAATGAATTTATTAAAAAAAAAATTTATGCTGAAAAAATTAATATATATTTATCATGATGTTTATAGACAACAAAGATAATAAACTTGATGTAGACTCAACAAATTTACTAACCTTTAAATACCAAAAAATGAATCATGAATCAAAATCAGTTGATTCTGATGAATCAAATGAAGTATACAATGATGACTCATTTGAAGATGATGATGAAGAAGAAGAAGAAGATGATGCTGATAATGATGATGATGATGATGATGGTGATGAGGATGAAGATGATGATCTTTCATCTGAGGTTAACTTCTATCAGGAAAGAAAAAAAACTAGAAAGAAAGAAATTAACAATTCAGTTGATGAAGAATATGACGAAGAATTAAAAGGTAACATTCATCAAATTAATACAAATAAAAGCAGAATTTTTTTTAGAAAAAAAAAATCAAGTTTTTAATGATTATAACTAATATGGTAATATAAGAAAATTTTCAAATATTCACTTCAGTTGTTTTCCAATGTATTATTATTATTTTTTTTTCATATATTAATAATAATTAATGGCACTTTATCATAATGATTGATATAAAAACATTGGTTTAGCCAATAAAAATTTAGATTAATGCTGCAGTATAGAGCTAATGAATTAATTTTAAAAGATAGTTTTACATTTTATGCAGAATGAGAAAAAAATTCTTATTAAGATATCAAATTAAATTGTATGATGTTTATATTCTTTTTAACTAGAATACTTATCAATCTAAAAATAGGAATTAAAACAATTTACTTTCTAAATACATGGAAATATGGTTCTAAATAATCTTTTTGGAGCTGTTATTAAGCTTTTTCACTATTAGCTACAAAGATGACAATACCAATGATGAATCATATATGATCAGTCGATATGAACCATATACAACAAAGGAGCTGGCTGGCTGTTTCTTATTAAATAACTGTTTCTAATTAACTATAACTTCTGTTTCTAATTAAAATAACCTGTTATTTGTAAATACGTACGCAAAATTATAAATTTACACTAAACAAAAATAGTAGTATATTGTATCTATCTGCTAGAGAAGTTACAAGAATCAAAATTTTATGTTTGTTATATAGTGCATAATATATGTTTAGCTGATGTACTTACTCTTCTCCTAACTTCCTACTTCCTGAGTAAAATATTGTTAAATACAGATATCTCTGCATGTCCAATTTAAGTGCTTTTCAACATTATGAGATAAAATTAATAAAATTTTAATTTTATTTTTATAGACAAACACATAGCAGTCTGGTTAATTATTCCTAAAATAAGATACATTTTTTTACCAAATTAGAATAATAATTTGTCTGAAATTTTAAAAATCTAATATAATTAATTATTAAAAAAAAAAAAAAAACTATAACAATTTTTTTTATGAAATTGATAAAGACTGTGGACAACCTGAAGTAGCCAAATTCAGAGTTGTTGGTGGAGACGAAGCGCTACCAGGAAGATGGCCATGGATGGCAGCTATATTTCTTCATGGTCCACGTCGAACTGAGTTCTGGTGCGGTGGATCATTAATTGGACCGAAGCATATTTTAACAGCAGCTCATTGCACAAGAGACACCAGACAAAGACCGTAAGTATTAAAAAACTTATAAATGAATAGTGTACAGAATTTTTAAACAGTTTGGTCAGTGGAATAATAAACTTTTACTAAAATTATGAATATTGAATAAAAGTTTAATATAAAAAGGAGAAATGTAGTAATCTCATTAAGAATATATGAATAATACTATGAACATAAGGTTGAAATTTAACCATGGAGTAGAATGACAGATTATAATGTGAAAAAAAACTCAAATAATGGTTAACTATTTACAAATGTTTTGAAATATGTTCAAATATTTTTATCACTATTAACAGTACTCATTTCTGAGTGATGATATTAGTGATGGTAGTGTTGATGGCAAATGTTTTAAAATAGTAAAAAATAACTTTAAAATATTCAAACAACAGAGCATAGTAGATACACATTCAACCAGAAATCTGAGAGTGCATATGACTACTACACATAATAGTAGATTGCAGATCCTTTTATAGATAAGAATACACTAAATTAAAATGTAAATTATACACAGCTAATACAACTGTGATTTCAGAATGCTCCAACAATCTGAATTTTAAAAATGCACAAGAAAATATGAAATAAAAGACCACAACAAACATAAGTTACACAGTTTTATAATCAAATAAAGATAATTTATAATTTCTTCAAAATGGTCACAACCAACAGCAAAAACACACACACACATAGACTGGCAGGCAGAGGAGAGGGAGAGAGAGATAGAAACACAAACACAAAAGACTGTTTAATATTAATGAAAAGATCTTCTGGAAGCACACTCATTATATTTTTTGAGAGTAATGTTTTACAACTAGTTTTTTTACAAATTGAATTATATTTAATCATGTTAATGAATGAAGATGTATATAATAAGGTTCATAAAAAATAAAAGTATATTACAGGGTTTGTATAATAAGTAACCGGACTGACCTCAGAAAATTTTTTATTGGCAAAATATGTACAATTTTTCT
>JAAAKQ030285215.1:0-10394 GCA_010016005.3 Zanna intricata | reverse complement strand
CCGTATAAAAACTTTTATCTTTACTAGGATTTGAACCTTAGAACTCTTGACTTCGAAATCAGCTGATTTGCGATGTCCACTAGACCAACCCGGTGGGTTTTTTAATCCCTAGCTAGCAAAGTCATTCTTTACCTATCTAGCAAGTCATTAATACTTTTTTAAGAATTTCTGTCAGAGATTTTCTTTAAAAAAACTATAGAAATTTCTTTGTTCCCTTGATTTTTTTAAAACGTTTTCATTAATAAGTCACCATTTTGTTAAATATGATAAATATATTTTATATAAATGCAAACGTTTGTGGTTCTGTCTGTTTCCAACAACATCTCGTGAGAACCAAGGAACTGATTTCGTTCAAAGTTTTAGGATATATGCTCGTTATCCTAGGGTTTTAAGCGATAGATCAAGGCTCTAACCCTGTGGGAAATTAAGATATTAAAGAAAGAAAAATTACTTAATTATATTTTGTGTTAACATAACAACAAAAATATAATGAAGTAAAGCGATAAATTATTATTTTTTTTAAAATGAATATTTGTAAAATATTTGATACTCTTACAACCATGAGGATAACGAACTGGTTGTGGGTTTAGAGGGCTTCGCTCCCTGGCTCGAAGCGAGCCCTGATCGGCTAATAAATAAATATATATATTTTTTAGATTAAAATCTGATCAAAATACGGTGTTAGATAAAAATTACACATTCTTTCTAATACCAAAGATGCGAATACTATAGATGTAAAGTGCGTAACTATAAATCATAAAAACCAACGTGATAAGTTATCTCCTACTACCTACTCGAGCCATCCTTCCATGCTATTCAGGTACGTCCATCTCCTCTCCATATAACAAGCAATTTTAAGCTTTTCTATTGAAAATTCACCATTTTACATTTCATAATAATCCAGCTCTTTACATATTAGCTGTTTTTAGTTTTCGATGTAATCATTTCCTGCAGTAGAAATATAAATATAATATTTGTTTATTCGTATTCTTTTAGGCAACATATTTTACATATAACGTTTTTAAATTGCATATTTTTGTTTAGCTTATTGAGACTTTAAAACCCTACTGAGTGCTATTAAAGATATTTACTATTGTGCTTTCAGATTAAAAAAAAATATTATATTCTATTTTTACTTCCTTGTACGAAAGGAAGTATTGTAATCATGAAAAATTTCGGTTTTCAGATTTCAACGAAAATATCCGTTATGACCATTCCTGAATACATTTTGACTAGTTTCGTCATAACGTCTGTACGTACGTACGTATATACGTATCTGGCATAATTAAAAAATGATTAGCCGTAGAATTTTTAAGTTTTGATTTAGAACTGCTGTTACATCTAGTTGTGAACTTCCCCTTTTTATTGCAATTGACTGAGCCAAAAGTGTCCAAAACAATACCAAAATCGAAAAAAATTCTTTGGATATAGGACTTTTTCTTAACTTCAGTAATAAGCCTTCATTGAGAGTTATTCAAATATATCATAAGTAGTACTTATTTTCATTGGTTCCATAGTAATGTCCAAATAAAATTTTAATTAAATATTTAGATCTTACAAAAAACCTCTGATAGTAAAAAGTTTTACAATAAATAATAATTCAATAATAACAATAAAAATAAATAATAAATTGTTAATCAAATAAAATTTGATGTACTTTTCATTTTAAAAAAGTGTGTATAGGTAATATAATAGGCGCACAAGGAATTCATGTTTTGTCCACATCAGATTTTTTTTATACATCAAAAATTGTTATATATAACTATGTAAAACAGTAATGTACCAAAATTACTAAATGAAAAATGAATAGATAGCAGAGGAGATATCATAAACAATATATAAAATATTAGTTAAATATTTACAAAGACTAGATTTAGCTTTCACTTTCTATTACGCCAAATTTTCAATTGTTTTTATCATTTTAGACTGAAGAGGTTTGACAGAATTTTTTCAAAATAGTAAAAATTCATAATGTTATCTTTTATATGATTAATATGATTACTATCATTTGTATGAAATTATATTATATTTTATATGATAAAATTTATATGACTACTGATGTTAGAAATATTATTCTCACCGTGATGAACGCATAACTTTTTAGATCTTACAAAATAAACCGTGATTTCACAAGTATTTAGAAAATCTAACAAATTTAACAATCTCAAACACAGTTTTTTGTAATCATCCTGTACAATTCAAAAACTTTCAGTATTCAAAACTGTGCTACATACCACTGCAGGATGATGCTAAAAATGATTCCTAGAGTGGCCATGTGGGTTGGTCGACGCTTTCGAGAGCTAGAATTTTCCAACTTTTAACTGGTCATAGGAGGTACGAGGCCTTCCTGTACCGTTTCGGTAGGCGCACATCCATTGTCACAATCTGGGTATACGTGTACCACACGATCTATTCTTGTCACAGGTGGTTAGCGGTTGGGTTAGGAGGGCTAATCCAGGAGACGACCGTCGAGTATATGCTCAGGAGCAGAGAAGAATGAGTTGGTTGTAAAACTCCTAACAAAGATAATGGGTACCAATGAGAGGGAAGCCAGACAATGGGATGGTCTATAACTTACGGCAGGCAAAGCAAAGTATCTTACGGTGAGGGGGTAAAGAACAGCTCCCTGCGGAGGGGTCGTGCGTCCACCCAAGTCGTGCGTCTTTGTGGATGGGCGACGGGGACTCTGGACCCACCCCGATTAAAAGACACCTCCCAGGGCTGTGCAATGCTTAATTTTTTGTCCGGCCCCAGGAGGGGGAAGGATTGGTGAGAAGATAGGAGGAGGTTTAGTCGGTTGGGAGCAGGCACCCATACGCACTTTTAATATCAGCTTGCGAAACCTGTTGCGAGCTCGACACTCCCCCATTTATGGGTGTGCGTAAATGGCATTACTTCGACTCATCGATAACAAAAAAAAAAAACTGTCTGTACAGACTACACAACATTCCACTTTCACCAGATGAACATTATACAATAAATATATTCTTAGATGAAACCAATGCATGCACCAGATTAAGAATATCAGAAGTACTCCTAAGAAAAAAATCTTTGCACTAATCTAATTCTAATAAGAATTACGAAGAAAAAATAATCTGCAGCTTTCCACAAAAATATTAAAACGATACAGAATACTTACTGCGAAAATAACTTTTGTAAACTTCCACATAAAAATAAGCAAAATGTACAGATATCAATAACACGTTAAAAATTTTACGCTCTTTAATAAATGGATATATCAAAGATAGGAAAATAGATGTAAATAATAAAAACATTTTAAATGGCCGAACTCTAAGCCTGCATACTATTTGAACTCATCACCAAATAAAATCCTTCAAAATCTAATCAAAACACCAAAGCCAAAATAGCACTCAGTAATCTTAATAGTCAGTGTTTAATGAAGCTTAATTTATAGCAAACGTTAGCAGATATTCAGACAAATATTTACTATATCCATCTGAAAGTGTGGTAATCGATTTTTAAAAAATTGTGGGTTAATTTTTTTTCATTTTTCCATTATTGTGGTTTGGATATATTATTAATATAAAGTGGATTTTACTTCTTCACTTATCATATTACATGTTTTAATTTTTGAATTGTTTTTAATGTTTGAATTGCCTTCAAAGTGGTACAGATTTCATTTATTCACTCAAGATTGATTTTATCTTGGTATCATATTCCTATTTGATTATATTTAAAAATATTTCTCTTATATTTTTAATTTAATATGAATTATAGCACCAACGTCCTATTTTTGATTAAAAAAATAAAATATATTTTTAAACATCTCACTTCGAAATTATTTTACCAAATGTTGAAATACAAAAAATTGAAGCCAATAAAGTGGCTTCCTTCTCTTTGATACTCATTATCATTGTTATAAGTTTTACAACTAACTTCCATTCTTCTCTGCTCCTGAGCATATACTCGACGGTAATATTAAGAAAGGTGTTGAAAATTAATTTAGAGTAGATAGATTTTTGTTTATTACCTTTTATTGTAAGTTTATTTGAACAAATTTGTATAGTTATACATTTTAAGGCTGTAGATGAGTTTCTTATAATAGGGTTGAAAGATTTTTCGTTACTTAGTAAATATCACACGTAATATTTACCAACAGGATGGATAAGTCTAACTGAGTAGAAGCTACGTGTAAAACAACAGAGGAAATGGATTGTTTGCCGATAAAAATAGTGCATTAAATTGTTTCATTTCTTTACGTTTCCAAATCTTTCTTATGGCTGTGACGCATATAAACTGCCAGAACAATTGACTTCCTTCGGAGAGGAGTGCGCATTGCATCCTACAAACACTAGGACCCCCCAGAAGGCGCATTCCTGCTATTCCGGAAGGCTTTAGTACCAATAGGACTTCAGGGGACAGACTGAAAGGGAATCACGCTGGGAGAACAAACCACATACGCGACTAGTCTCCCAAGGTCACCTCCAATCAGTAGTTAAATATCGAGATTCTACTATTAATTGGGATATACATAAATTTCCAAGTATCCTTGCGTTCTGTTCCAGTCCGACGCAAGTAAAGCAGCTGAATAACAAAAGTCTCTAGTCGTGAATATTTTATTTGAATATAATGAAGTTCATTAAGCGACCAGTTCTTGTGGTGAATGAGTTAAAATGTATAATTTACAGTATAATTTGTTGATCTAAGTATGCCAGGTTCGAAAAGTTTATCCGGTAAAAAACTTTTATAAAGCTATCATTCTTATTATCTCGAGAATGGTTATACTATTTCAGGAAAACTTTAAATCATGTCTGGTTTCTGAATCTGTTTTTTTATACCATCGAACACGAATATAGGTTGCGGATTGGATTAAAATCCTTGTATTAAAACTCTCATCTAGGCTATTTTCTCAATTATCAGATATTTAGAAAATGTGCAATATAATTACAGCTAATAAGTTAAAATTATTAAACAAAACATATTAATTTATTTACCTATAATTCATAGATTAGATGTTATTTAAACATTCTTATAAATCGTAAGAATATTGTTTTTATTTTGTTACTACAAATCATAAAATTTTAAATTTGTCATAATATTAAAACTTAATGTAAAACTTCTTTTTATTGGGAAAACAATTCCTAAGTTTAATTTAATTATAAAATTTACATAACATAAATTCACTTTAAATAATGAGTGAATTCAGCAATTTATTTTATCTCACTCTTTGTTTTAAGCGGAAAGTATACAGCATTGTGCTCGTATTTCCCGTAAATGTATTTTCATCTTCTCCACGACACCCTCCTACCATGCCTTTCTCACACTTTCTATATTGTATTTTGTTTCTTTTATCGATCTCCTGTAATCTGTACTTACCATATGGTCCTCTTTTTAATATTAAATCCTTTAATTATTATTACTATTACTATATTATTTGTTTCTTATACGACACCATTAAAATTTATGTATTCATTTACTGAAGCTAATTATGCTACAATAAAAAGTAAATAAAATTACTGTCATACTGTACACTATAACTTATTGCTTCTCATAGATAGCAGTATTTCTTCTTTTTACATATTAATTTAATTATATTAATGGAAAAAGAGTTCTGTCGCTTCTTATTAATGTTGAATGGGAGAGTATTCCAAAGAATTGTATATTCAAATGCATAAGGATAAAAGTATGTGCATAGATCTTCTGAAATAATGATGTTTATTGGCCAAACGATTACAAATTAAAATAAATATATACGAATATATTTATTTAATAAAAAGTTTTTTAACATTAATTACATTCTAAAATTATTTTTCTGTTTCTTTTTTGTGGTTCACCACAATGGCTTTTTTATTACAATAAAACAATTAAAAACGTAATAACGTTCTAAAATTATAGATATAAATGTTTACTATCCCACGATAATTTCTTACAATATAAATGTGATTAGATATTTGTTTATTCATGTAAAAAATAAGATAAAAATATATTTTTACGTAAGTTTTGAGTAAAAAAAACCCTTAAAAACTATAATAAAAATACAACCAAACTAATAAAATCAAATATTGATATTGAGTCATAAAAAACACAGTTGGAAAGAAATTTTTAATTAATTTTTTTCAGTTCACTTAAACCGTTTAGAGAATGTATCATCAAGTTCTCCCAGGACTTTTATAACCGATTCTACTCGTGAAAATAATGGAAAAAGTTCATATTATTATACATCCTAAAATGCTTCGTTTGCGAATTACAGGTAGTAAAATAATTCGTTCTGGTTTTAGTTACCGCGGTGAAATGAGGTCGTATTGAAATTTTTTGAACTTTAATTAAGGGGCAGAATTAGTAATTTCTTATTGGTTTTTGACCTGAAAAGATGGAGTAAAATCGGTCTCATTACCGTAACTACAATAGATTTTGAGAAATCTGGGGTGGAAACCAATAAATTGAGGTAAAAACCCCTGTTTTTTTTGTTTGATGTATACAATAATTTTGTGAAATAACATTTGACGTACAATAACTTTGTAAGTAAAGTTATAAGCAAAACTTGTAGAGAATTTAATTATGAACAAATGGGTGTAAGTTGAATAAAACAAAGAAAAGTTTAAAAAAATTTTAATTCTGTTTAATATTAGTAGTACCATAGACCAAAGTGTACCGGTTTATAAAAGATGTTCAAAAATAAGCCGACCATTTTCAACATATTTCTTGGCACGCTTCTTTACTATTTTTATTGCTCCTTTTAGTCTTTAGGGCTGTCTTTAAGTTGTTCAGCCGCATTCATAATGCGAGCAATTAATTCCTCCCGAAAATGTACTTTTGTTTTGTGTACAATATTTTTCATCCATCCGCAAACGAAAAAATTGAAGGTATTAGATCAGGCGGTCTTGCTAACCAGAAATGTGGATCTCCACAACTGGAAGAAGTGGAAATGGCAAAAGAGAAGTGGGAAGGCGCACCATCGAGCGGGAAGTATTCTTTGCGTCTTAAAGCTAGAAGAATATCTTCAAGCAGCTGCGGCAGGCAGTCTTGAAGAAAGTGCAAGTAGTCCTCTGCATTTAAGCGGCCAGATAATATGAACGGTCCAAACTGCTAATTGTGAAAAATAAAAATAAACACCGATTTAGCGTACACTGACGCTAAATCGGTGTTCTAGTCTTTCATCACTTCGTGAGGATTTACTTCTGCTCATGTGTTCTCATGGCGTATGTTGTTGACGCCATCCCGATTGAAATTTGCCTTGTAGATAAACAAAATATACTTGTAGAGTTGTCGATTTCTATTCCACCACTTGCAGAACTTCAAGTGAAGCGGACCGAATTCTGAGTGTGGTTGTTGATCTTTCTGCTTATGATAAGGATAAAAGTTGTTTTGTATAAATGTTCTCCAAACCATTGAATGCGAAACTCCGATCCGCTTAGAAAGAAATAATATACTGATGCCTGGACTGCACTAACTGTATCGTTAATAATTTCATTAATAACAGCGTCGTATTGGACAAAACGTTCGTACCGGTACGAATAATAGGTAGTGAACCTGCTTCCCGAAGATTGCGAAGCATCTCGCTAATTTTGTTTTGGAATCCAGAATTATGCGATTCGGAAAACGTATTTCATATTCTACTGCAGCAACTGTATGTAGCATTATCATTACACACACCCAAAATGAAAATCATATTACCGTAATCCTCTGTTGCAAACAAGTACGACATTACTTCAATGGCAAACCGATTACGTTCAAACTAAACTTCATAGAAAACCTTCACTAACGATACTAGAGCTCACACTACCCGATATACTTACTACATCTAAGAGAATGACTTAGACACTGACATAGTATTTCATTGTTCAGCTACTGAACTACAGTATCATTGTTGATCAGCTGCTGATGTTTTAATTAAAAAAATATTTAAGAAATTATTTATTTACCATTATTTTATAATTTTTTTTTTTCAATTTTTAACTATTTTTACATTATTTTAACATCAATCTCAAACAATAAATTTTGTTATTAACAAATTTTTCACATCACCAAAAATAAATATGATTTTTGTTTACATTAATAAGTATTTTTAATTTCTTGTACGAAGTAAAGGAAGTACTGGGATCGCAAAAAATTCGGTTTTCAGATTTCAACAGAAATATCAATTTTGACTATACCTGAATCCATTTTGATGGCGTGACATCTGTATGTACGTACGTACGCGTATGTATGTATCTCGCATAACTCAAAAACCATTTGCAGTAGGATTTTGAAGTTTTGGATTTAGAACTGTTGTAACGTCTAGTTGTGCACCTCCCATTTTGATTGCAATCGACTGGACCAAACGTGTCCAAAAGAGCCCAAAATACAAAACCAAATTTGGTTTCTCAACTTTTTCTTAACTGCCCTCATTGAGAGCTTTTCAACAATATATCATAAGTTGTACTTATTTTTCTTTGGTTCCAGAGTTAGAGCCAAATAAAATTTTAATTAATGAAATATTTCGATCCTACAAGGGTAAGGCACATTGGTTCCTACTTCAACTACTTTTTTTAACTTTTTTTTTTTTTTTTATTAAATATATTGATTTATTAATAATTGTTAACCTATGATTGCAAAAAAAAATTTAAAGTAAATAATAATAAAATAACAAAAAATATTAGAAGTTATTATTGAAATATTATTACATTAACTTTTATGTACTTTTCATTTGTGTGTAATTTAATAGGCGTACAAGGAAGTCATGTTATGTCCACTCAGTTTTCCTGATAAATTAGTAATGTACTGTTTCTAAATGAAATTCTAATATTTCTACCTTTTTTTTGTTGTCTTCTACTTATCTTACACCATTTTTTTTCTGAATTAAATTCTCTACAAGTTTTTTAAGAGTTTTGTCTGTTTATTACCCATTTCACAACCGTATTCAAAGAATAATAAAGATATTTTCCAAGTTATCTTATCATGTTAAGTTTGACTTTACCTAAGTTCTGTTAAATTCAAAAAGATTAATCGAAAAAATAAACTCAGTCAATAAAATGCAAAATCATTTAATACCATCTTCTCAAAAAGTTAAAAATTATTTGGAAAAATTTTGCGACATACATAATTCATTTTAGAATTATTTCTTACATTTTATGCACAGTAGTATAAACCATTTCCTTGCAAGATAAAATTACAACAGATGACAATAAACTTAACAAAATTTTAACACATTTATAATTCACTGCGATAAAATAATACAAATTATAAATTATGGATGAAAAAAGTAAAGGTAATTTTCATTATTTACTACAAAGATTTACTTATACTTTTTACAACGTATAAAATATTATGAAAGAACTGCACTCATGAAATTCCTCTTGTAAATATAAAATTTTTAAGCTTTTAAATATTTAAAACATTTTTATGGCTTTTAAAATTATTTTAAACCATTATTTTGGCTGCATATCTTTTATGAAATCAATTTATTGATGAATTTCATAATACTATACGAAAAACCTTAATAAGAATTTTCGTTTTATGGATCTCTCAAGAAATTCAATCTACAACTAGTATTCTACTTAAAATTTTTATCGTTTTTCAAAACTAGATCGGTTTCCAGTTAGTACGTTGTTCTTATACGTCTCGGAATTCGCATATCATATTTCCTATAAAAAATTTTTCCAGGAATAAAATTAGAGTAACATTTCGATTAAATCCAAATTTTTTTGAGTTCTCCCAAGTTAAATAGTGTATTTATAGAAATAGTTAAAATATGTAATTACATTTAATATTGTTTTGATCGTCCGTGGTAGCGTAGTTCTGATCTTTTGCGTTAAGTTTACGGCAGACTCTCAGCGGTCAAACTTAAGATTTTATAAGCTATCAAATTTAGTAAAAACCCCTAACTAAAATCCTGTAGAAAAGCGAAGATCCCGTTTGCCTCTTTTTTCTGCAAATCTTTATTTACTATATGGTACATTTTTGTAGGAATCATAAGTAAATTATATCTTGCATACCCACATTAAAAAGGATCTCCATTGAAATTCCTTAAAAATTAATTGCTAGCACTATATAGAATTTCAGGAGGTAGAACGTGAACGTACAAAAGGTGTTTTGAAGATCTGTACTGTCAGTAGTAAGTAGAAAAAAATAACAAAAATCATAAAAATAACAGATTGATGAAACACTTAGAAACTAAAGAATAAACTATAAAAGAAAATAACTAAAAATGAAAGTAAAAACAGAAACAGAGAAGAAGGGAATGAAGGACTGATTAATGTACAACACTCTGATTAATGTACAAAAATATTAGTGTCTACCTGATGAGGATGATGGCAGATTACTTCAGAGATAGGTGGACCTCCATAGACTCCTTGGATGGGGCGGTTCGCTGGAAAATTTGCGGTGGTGTCCCACAGGGATCGGTCATAGGACCCCTCATATGGAACTTAATTTTTGATGGGGTGCTCAGACTC
>JAAAKQ030285204.1:0-10395 GCA_010016005.3 Zanna intricata | reverse complement strand
ATCAGACTGGTCCACAAAATATTTCATAGAAACAAAATTATAGATTTGAATCAGTAGAGTTATACTCCATCCAGTGAAGACTGCAACCTAAAAAAAAAAAATTATAACAGTACACTAATCTACATTTATCTTATGATAACAAAATTTTGGTTATTATAATTGCCAGATTTTTTAAATAGTTTAGTAGGATGATTTATGTGTCTTGAAAAACCCCATTCCTAATTGATGTTTGACTGACATTCTGCAATGGAAAACCGAAAATTGTGATTAGTTTTGCTAATAGTTTTGAATCTGTTTTCGTAAACAGTATTCGTATTCTGTATTCGTACTTTATTCGTTTTTATCAATATGTTGATTTATTCAAAAATATTATAAGCAATTTTCTATGAGGCTGAGTTTAATTTTATTTATCAAATAAAACAAAAAATATTGTCAGATTTAACTATTGATTTAATGTTATGTATGTCAGCTACGTTGGTCCTGTATTCTAAAATAATCTTGTCTCCTTGCCACCAGATTGTTATTCCTGTCACTAGATTGCTAACAGCTATACGATTTGTTATTGGTATTTAGAAATATAGTGTGTACCCGCTACTGTTCCACGCGTGTTAATTTCAGACCGTGGCTTCTAGAGGTACTATTTGTATATTAGACTCATCTGTGTCTTACTTTTGTGCGGAAAGTAGGGAGCTCAAGCTTGTGCGCCTACCCGCCTCAAAGCGGCTGAAAGATGGCAACGACTTCTGGTCGTAAATTACCGTTACGAGTAGGGGTTTTTAACCTAGTCCTCCTCACGTTCTTTTAAAAACGTGATCCATAATTTGTGGTTCATTTTACAGTAACCGATGCAGGAGCGGACAAGAGGTACATAGTGTGACAGGGGAATAAAGAAGTGGTGTTCTTCTTACCCTGTAGCTCGCTGCGGGTAGTCGTCACGTTGGTGGATTCGCTCAACCAGATAGTAGGAGGAAGACAGCCAGCATCAGTTTTTTTATGTAGTGTGGCTAAGGAATCTCCTGCCATGAGTGAAGAGAAGGCTGGCAAAGTGACCGTTGACTTCCTCGACTTTAGAGAACGAATTCGGCTAAGCTATGGGTGTAGTGCTATCCACTTGGGATCCTGAGGAAGTCATACAAACGCTTCGTAGTTTCAACGCTGCGCCTTCAACGCTGCGTAGTTGATGGCAGTTCAAGACGAGTTAACATATTTAGAGGAGTTTTTACAGCTCTCCCGCAACGTCGGCACAGACGCGAAGATGACGATACTCCCGCATTTGGGAAAAATCTGTGAGATTGTGTCCTCTCTGACGAACGGTTCCGAGTCAATGGCCTCCAAGCCCAAGGAGGTCACAATGGTATCAAAGCTGCTCCATTCCAGTACAGCCCAGGTGCTATGCTTACGTAATTACAAAGAAGAGGTAGGCAGCCAGACCAGAAAGCCCGAGGTTCTATTTGTAAAAAGCTAAAGGGGTCTATGAAGAATTCAGAGCAGCTCAGAAAGACTTGCGCATTGCCCTTCGTGACAACCAAAAGGACCTGTGTATCAGGGACATCAAAGAGACCAGAAAGGGTCTTGTCGTCGTTGCTGATAACAAGGAAACAGTTTGGGTCATCATCGAGTCAGCCATAAAGAAGCTTGAAGACATGAATTGTCACAGAGCCACGATTAGATCATCCTAACTGATTTTTGTTTGACAACGAAAGTTTCCCTGTCGGCTGAATGGTAATTGCACTGCCGAGGGCATGGGTCCTATGCAGCCGTGAGGTGTAGCGCCATCCAGACGTGGGCAGTCTAGATTAGTAACCGCTATCGGTGGGGCAGGGACTGTATTGACGAGGCCATGGTAGTCTACGCAGCTGTGTTGGGTATGTCCGTCTTGACGAGAGCAGATGTGATAAAACTATATGTCACGCGGTGATGAGTTTGATTTAATTTAAATTATAAATAAATTTGAGTCTAATCTGATCTATTCCGAATTATAAGGGAACTAGGACTAAATAACCGTTGTTGCGAGCAACATTTTCTTTCTCAGTGTGTTTAATTAACTTACTGATAAAAAAAGTGAGTTATTTACAGTGGCAGGTAGTTAAATTAGACAACTAGGTGCGGGGTTTATGTTTCCGCGAACTCTGTTAGCTAGTTCAGAGGGCAACGAGAAAGACACAATGAGAAGATGTCCGAAAGAAGCCTACAGCAAAGGCCAAGGCTAAGTCAAAACTCACTGTTTTAAATGTCTACCGGGGCAATTGTATAAGTGGCATCCCAAACGAGATCAGGCTGATGACTGTGATATCAGTTCTGATAATCAGTTTGAGGTTCAATAAGACGACCCTCGTTCGGGCTTCTCAGGGCTTGGAATGTTTGATGTGGTGTGGCGACCGGAACGTCATAAGGCGTGTGTCTTCCCCTACTGGGGTTGGGATGGTTCTGTATTCTTGTTTTCAGGTAATAAAAAATAATTCTATTAACCTAAAAATACATTCAAAATGACTAAACTCGATGATTTCTATAAAATAAAAAAAAAAAAATTCCAGATTAATAATAAGCGTAAAAAATGTATTTCAAGCGGTTAAAAAAAAAAAAAATTAACGAAATAAACTGAAGGTTAACTTCAGAACATTTCTCAAACTCTGGTTTGAGGAAAAGCTTTGTCGTTTTCAATAGCCCGAGATTTTTTGATTTTTTTATCATAGTTCAAAAAAAGTTTTGTTATGTATACTTTATAAACTTTTAATGTTATTGTTGTGGGAGTTTTTAGTTATTTAATCACACTTGTAAAAAAACTGTTCTAACCATTTATACACTAAAATGCCTAATGAGATTTCACTATTAATTAAATACAGTTATTAAAGGGGCTGAAATGATTATACTATTAAAATTAGTAAATTAACAATGCCAATAACATTAAGTTATTTTGAACTGTACAAATATAATTAAAGCTATATTGCTGCTACAATGAGTCCGAAGTTTAGACTAACTGGCTAGTATGATACCTGTTATCCAAACTGAAAACAATTAATTTAGTTTTCAAGCGTAGAAACAAATTAGATTTCTTATAAATACAACTGATTATTTTATGTTATTGGAAAATATTATGGATTACTTTTAAATATTTTAAAATTCTGCTTTATCAATGATAAGTGTTCTCCAGTAATAGAAATGTTACAATATATTACTAAATGTTACAGAAATATAAGCATACTTTGTTGTAGTACAATGGTTTTTATCAAAATTATTATAACTACCCTTAGATATTGAAGTCCACAAAATAAATATATAACTAATTAAAGTGATAAGCATTGATAATTTTGTATGTTAATAATATTTAAATAGTTTAGTCTTTGTTCTGTAAAATCATTTTCTTTCAAATTTGGGGGAAAGTTATGGAACTTACTAGAAGCAGTTAGTTTGTATCTTTGTTTGTATTAGTTTTTTTTACCAAAGAATGAATTTTCTTTGGACAATTTGCATTGGCAAAGTTTAGTTTTAAAATTAAGGAAATTATTTATTTTGTTTACAATTAACTATATTTACAATTAGAGTAGAAATTAGTAATAGAAGCAAATAGAATTTTCTAGTGTTTTATAGAAGTACAACGGAGAGTATATATGAAAGATGAGGGGACTGTGGATTGGCTGATTTTGTATCGTAGCTAGTTCCGATCGGTGATACTGCTGTTGTAACTGCGTGATAGTTTAAATTGATTAGTATAATTTTTTTGTGTAGTATAAGTGTTTTTTTTTGTTCGGTTAAATAAATTATTGTGAGGAAATCTAATATTATGTTGGTTATTGACGAATCAATCTCTCACTGCAACTTTCAACAAATATTCGTTTGTTCGTCAGCAGACAAACGAAGATTGAGACATTTACTTACATTATAATTGTCTAACGTATTGAAACTAGTTCATAATCTATCTTGATTTTATTTATCTTAATAATAAACAAGGGCAAGGTAAAAATTTCATTTGGAGGTCCCGGGTTCGATCCCAATCAGTCATGGCATTTTTCACACACGCTGCAATTCATCCATCTTATCCTCTGAAGATATACCTTATCAGTGATTCCCGAGGTTAAACCCAAAAAAAAAGGTAAAAATTCTAACTCATGAAATAAGGCACAAATAAGACAATAGGAAGTAAGGCACTCAGGAAATAAGGTGATTACTTAAACTCACAGCAAGAAATTATATACCTACATTTTACTGTGTACTCATATTTCTCATATACTACCAAGCCAATGTAAAAAAGTAAATAATTACCAATTAGCCTACGTCGTCGATTGCTTAAATATAATCCAGATATATTTCTGTATTTTTTTTATCTTTTAAGAGAGTTTGCACGGATTCCGTTTCTTTTTATTCGAGATTAATTGAAAATATGTAGTCACGTTTTATAATCCGTTGTGTATAAACTAAAACGGCAGGCCCGCGAAATAATTAATAGTGTTATGTGTTTATGAAACAGGAAGGGGTTTTATTGTCGTAGTCGAAAAAAGATAAATAACTGAAATAGAACACCAGCCGTTCAGCGAATCTTGATGTATCATATTATATCATTTTATGTTAGGACAACTATTGTACAATTTCCAGCTTCACACAAGCGCTTTTGTAATTCATGTAGAGTTTATAGTTTTGAAAAATGAATAATAACAAGTCTTTTTTTTTTTCGGAAAATTGTCGGATATTAATTAAAAATGTTTCAGTGAGCCAATTAAATTTGACAGTCTTCTGTGGAGTCGTCGTTCGTCTAGGCTTGCCTAGATGGTCAGCGATGATAAAACACGGGGACTCCGACTACCTTAAGCTGTAAAGACCGAGACCCGGCTTTTTGGGTAGGGCCCAGGGACGACATAGTCCGGACTGCTCCGGCAGTCCCGGCAGTCGACCGGCAGGTAGACCCGCCCGAGCATACTGCCGGTAGACAGGGAGGCCTGTTTGAGAATTTGGACACTACCCTCAGCTGAGCAATGCTTAATTGTAGGTCCGGCCCAGGGAAGAGGAGTAAAAGGAAAACAAAACAAAAATTAAATTTGACAAAAAACTTATACATGAATAATGAGATTAAATTAAATTTAAAATGTACTAATGTTCAAAATATGAACCTTGCATTATAGTAATAAATTTCAAAAAAGGGTATTCTCAGCGGTGCAATGTTATACCACAACACGATACATCTTATAGAAGCCCATTCTTTGTTAGGAATTGAAACAAATGTTATGTTAACGAATCAAGAACCAAGCTTCAAGATTGTTTGCGACAAATTTGAAATTTTTCAAAAATTTGCGGAGATGGAAAAATATTGATCTCAAATTAGTATTTAGCATTAAAAAAATATCTTTGTTTTATGAATAAGATGTAATGAAATTAGTGTATTGATTTGTATATGATTTTTTTATCAGTGTAATTCATCCACTACACCCTACACACACACACACACGCACGCAAGCACGCACCACACCCTTGAAAGAAGTAGTTGATTGTATTTCCGTCGTAAGAAAATAAGGAAAAAATCTATGAGAATAAAAAATAATTTTTATTTAAAAAAAAAATTGATATAAATCTATTAGGATTAATAGTGAAATGTAGAATAATACTGGTTAGTAAAAGCAAAACCAAGGTGAGATAAAGTAAGGAACGTTTGAGAATTAACAGATATCTAATATTAAAATTTATACGTAAGAAAATATTTAAGAAAGAAAAGTGAAATTTCAGTAACATTTTATAATCAATGTACCACAAAATGTAAATTTATAAAATTATTAAACCGACCTTTGATAGTTGTACTGATGTCCGTTCTTTCATTTTGTGTAAAAGGTAACCCAAGTATAACCCCATTATCCAACCTCCAATTTTACTATAAGTAGAGATGTATAGAGTAAAAGACTTCACTACTCGTAGATTACTTAAAAAAAAAAAAAAAAAATTATTATTATTATGTTTTACTGTGATCGAAGAATTTACATCAAGATTTAATTAAAATACTTCATTTCACTTTCATTAAAAATAAAAATTTTAATTAAATTCTAACGATATTTGTGATTAGTTAAATGAAGTAACAAATCATTGCTACAGGAGCAGCCACCTTTTTTGTTACTCTACTTGCTTGTTTATGCTTCATATTGAAATATAAAATTAATGTAAACACTAACCGCTCAATGAGGCCTCCAGCTCTGTATTCATTTACATAAGATGAATAAAACGTAACTAAACCTGATAAGAATATTATCAATGGTAGAAATATTTTACGAAAGACTTCCCATTTTATTAATAGAAACATTAACATCGGAGCAATTATGTAAAGCTGGGTATCAGCTGCCAAATACCAATCTGTTGGCATACACTGAAAAAAAAAAAATTTAGCAATGTTGAATAATTTACAAGGAATTCATAAATAATTACAAAAAAAACTTACAAATAGATAAATTATCTACTTTGAGATAAAAAAACACATTTATGGCCTGTTATGTTTATCTTTCAGCCAATACGGTAACATTTGTTCCGTTAAATAAATGTTTTTGTTTCTTTACGTTTTTTGTCATCAGGTTTTAATCTGAAGAGTTTAATCCACGGTTTACGTGTTTATTACCCATTTAACCTTTGTTAAACAGGTAATAGAAGGTTTCTTAAATAGGTTTTAACGCACTTCAAACCTAAACGAAATATGTTTTTCAAGATCGATTTTTGCGTATTTCGTCAGCTATCGTAAACCTAACTGTAGTTACAGGTCTGGAACTTGTTTTATACAATTTTTCAGTTCTTTTTTCATAAAATTTGCTAAATTTTACATCTTAGTTATCGGCCTATAAATTTCAGTATGGCTTCATTTTTACGGGGGAACTAAAATCCGGGCGAAATCTTTGCCATCTGTAACTCGCTAACGAAGCGATTCCGGACCTATGTTTATATGAACTTTTATCTTCTTTTTAGACGTAAATTCATCTCCCAATGATACTCTGTTTCTTTCTGAAGTATTCTGTATATATTTAGAAGTAAAAAAACATCTTTAAGTGAATTTTACCAAAATTTTATTACACATTAAATAACGGCTAAATGAAGGGTAAAAACATTTTCAAAAAAATAATCTGAATTTTATATCCAAGGTCCATATTTTTTTTATTAAAAATAATATAAAAAATTAATTAATTATATTTTAATATATCTGTATATGAAGAGTAATATTTAAAAATTTTTGAACAATATTAAAACCGAAGGGTGAAGGAACAAAAGGAAAATAAATGTGATTTCGATTTTAAGAGGTAGGAATTGATTTAAATTTGTTTTTGCACTATTCATAACAGCATTTTAAGAAACAAATTTAATTCAATTTTTTTTTCGAAGATGCCTGTTAAGGAAATTGAGTAAAGCAAGTGCAGTACAAGATGTCAAAACCTTCACGACTTGGTGTATATTTGTTCTCTCGTGTTGTTAGTGAGGATTGGCTTGAATATCTCTGCATGATTGCCTTACGGAGCACTCTAAAACCTCCAGGTGGAAATCAGCTAATCAGGGGAGTTTGATATGTTGAAGAATGATAATGTCTGTCTCACCAAACCTGTGTAAACAGCTTCGCCAAGCCAAAGAGTCCAACCCGTAGTAAAGTCCATAATCCATATTTTTAAAAACAAGGGAAAACACTTGGCCAATGAGATTCTAAATTCTTGTTGCCGCTACTGATTGTGTTATCAAAAATAATACACGGGTACACATTGCAAAAGAATACGGGCAACCAAAACCATCTCTTGTGTATCAGTTAGCGTGCATTTTACAAGTAGTTCCAACTAACAAATCAGCTGAAGACTAAATTGCTGGATAAATAAGGATGATTCGAATTTTGGGCATTAGTCATTCAGGATGTTCATAACAACGAGGAGAATAGATTTGATCAATGAAGAGAAAAAAGAGCTGTTGTAACACTGTGGTAGAATATGTCTTAACTCTGTTGATGTAGATTGTGCAATTACAGAAATGGAAAGCGTCCTGGTTGATGTAGTGCAAATTAGTTGATAGAAGTGTTTTAACGAACCACACAAACTTCTTTCAGAATAAAATATTAAACTTATATGTAAACTAAACTTAGATTAATATTAAAAACTTAGATTCTGAGTAAGTAAATCACTTGAGCCGCTAAAATTAGCAGGTCCTTGTAAATCATCATTTATAAAGGCAGTCCTAAGATATTTGAACTAATATAATGTAATACTACTCCAAAACAACAATTCAATAATAATTATTAAACAAATAATATAAATAATAATGAACCTTACCATTTGTTCCACATGCACAAAATTATTTATAAAAAGTAGATTTGTCCATACATTATTTAGACAAGCATTTATCATTGAACCGAATCCATATTTAATCAATGGACCTTCTTTAATAATATAAGAATATACGATGATAATAATAATTTTCTGAAATATAAGAGATGGATATATCCTGAAAAATATAAATTAATTAATGACCAGAAATTAAGAAATACTTTTCATAAATAATTCATTACTCTACAAGAAATGTTGGAAAATTTGTTTGGGTGTCTACACAGTTTTTTTTTTATCATTAATTACTCTGTCCCTTGGAGCTGTACCCGCAATTAATCATAAACTAAGCTCCGAGGAGTGCCATTTCCTCAAGTCAGGGCTGGGCAGAAACTCAGGTCCCCCGAGGTAGCCGGGACACGGTCTTTTAATTATATGCCATGCCTCTAATGAGGGGACCCCAAAGAGAACCCCCCACAGAGACACCGGTCTTTACGCCTCGCTTCTAATAGAGAACCCCCAAAGAATCAACCATTGGGACTACACTCTTACATTATCCTTAGTGCCACTACAAAGGTGTCCTCGTCTGATCACTGATTGTGAGACGCTGGAGCCTCCCACCCCTCCCAGATGGGGCTGTCCCTCGCAGACACCACTGCTATAATGCGCAGACACCACGAACTCTTGGTGAGGTGAAGCCTTGCAGCTCCGACCGCCGGGTCTATGCCCATGCGTTCTGCAATAAAGTCATGTACCTCCCGCTGACAGTCCTTCCGCAGATGACCGGCTGAAACAGTGGCCATTTAAATCCGGGCCGCTACAAGATTTATCCTCATTATCTGCACTAAATTTCCAATCTATATATATATATATATATCATATATCATATATATACCTATATATATGTTGATTATTACATCCATATACCCTTTAAAAATTAAATCAACTTTTATGACTTATCAGCTTCGTTTTTTTTACGTTACCCCACAATAATTTCCACCGCTATTGATCTTTGTTTTGATATTGATACAATTTTTTTTATTTTCATGATTTTCAGTCTATGATAGAATCCCTTGCTGTTAATTTTATCATCCATATTTAGTTACAAAAAGGTGTTATATTTCGCACAAATATATATATATATATATATATATATATATATTATACATATATGCACAGATGTATTTTATAGATCTTTGATCAAGCATGAATCTTCTTTTTTTTTTTGATTCAGAGATACTCTTTTATATATATATATATATATATATATATGTGTGTGTGTATATGTGTGTGTGTGTGTGTGTGTGTGTGTGTGTGTTTATATATAAAATTCCAAAAATTCTTTATAATTTTTGCCGGTAAGGCTATTTTCTTATATATTATTAACATCAATTTTATTAATTTCAGCGTAAATATTTTATATATACCAAAAAGATATATGTCTTACCTGAAAATTCTACGTATGTAATATGCTGAAACATCAAATTTCTTTCCATTCTTTTGATTGAAAATTTCATTATAAGTTATTAATAAACCACTGATAACTAAGAAAGCATCTGTAGTTAAAGTCGCATTCAAAGCGTGTTTAAATATGTCTAATGTGAACGCCTTAAAAAGATTTAAAAATTAAAAACAGTATGAAAAACATTTTATATCCAATCATTAAATTAAACAGTATTTAGAACTTTTATATACAAATTCAATTGCTTTATTATTTTATTTTCTTTTAAACTGTATAATGTGGAACTTTAATACCAATAGGTATTAAACATATAGACCACCGGGATAGTCTAGTGGATAACACGACATCTCAAATCAGCTAATTTCTAAGTCAAGAGTTCTAAGCTTCAAATCTAGTAAAAGTAGAACTTTTATATGGATTTGAATACTAGATCGTGGATTCTTATGTTCTTTGGTAGTTTGTTTTGAAATAACCACACCTCTTAGGAGTCGTCGGCCTCTCTCTTTATCTGTTTAGCCTCCGGAACTACTGTAAAGTATTGCTTGCTTCAGAGAATGAATGAGGATGATGTGTATGAATGAGAATGAATGTGAATGAACAATCTTGTACAATCTCAGGTCGACAACTCCTGAGAAATGTGGTTAATTGAAACCCAACCACCAAAGAACACCGGTATCC
>JAAAKQ030285193.1:0-10395 GCA_010016005.3 Zanna intricata | reverse complement strand
TCTCTCTCTCTCTCTCTCTCTCTCTCTCTCTCTCTCTCTCTCTCTCTCTCTCTCTTTGTGTGTGTGTGTGTGTGTGTTTGTGTACATTTTTTAAAATTAATATACTTACTATAATACTTACTTATAATATACTTACTATTTTTCTCTTTATTCTTCACAAATATTTTGCTATGTTATTTTTAAACTGAATTTAAACAATTATTTTTAACTTAATTTTATATAAACGTAACAAACAACGTACAGGTATACAACATACGTACAGGTATATACAACCACATCTACAAAGCAACGTGCTCCGGATAATTGCAACATTCTTTCTATACTGTATTAATTATACGTATATGCGTACTGGTATTCAGAAAGAGAGAAAAAGAGCGGAAGAAAGAAAGATTCAGCATTGGAATCAACGTCTTTCTTTACGTATATTAATGTAAACGTATATGCGTAAGTGTACAGAAGAAAAGAAAGAGAAGTGTATTGGGAATCACCGACAAATCATCGATGTTTTTTCTCCCATCTCTCATTCTATGTGTATATTATATGCGTGTATGTATAAATTTCCGCTCCATCTCTTTCTCTGTCATATATTTATATATATATGTTTAGAGACTCGAGATGATTTTTAATTAAGAGTCAGCTGTTTTTTTCTCCATGAAAAAGTCTATCACAAAAGTGTTCGGCACAATGCGCCAAAAAAAAGTTTTCACTTCAACAAGACTAAGACAAGAATCTTTCAACAACGTTTTTCAACTCGGTTTCAGTTAATATCATGAAAACCTTGCCTTCATACTTATATGAAAATATAAGTAAGTTTTGAATATGTACGTTGCAATCTTTTCAACTAGTGAATAGTAGAAATCTTCCCAGGGCCCAATAAAATGAGGACGATATACATGAATGTAGATAAGTTGTAGTCTTGTGTACACTCAGGCCGACCATTCCTGAGATGTGTGGTTAATTGAACCTCAACAGTAATGTATTCTGATATCCACTGTCTTAAAATCTGTGTACAAGCATCTCATTTTTACTAGGGTTTCAGTCGTAGAACCTTTGAACTAAAATCAGGTTGAAAATCAGCTGTGAAACTGATTTGTAACGATGAGTTAACCACGAGACCAACCGGATGGGTCTTATTAAAAAAAAAATATATATATATATATATATATATTTTTTTTCGTTTAAAAACAAATTTTATTCGTGACTGCTTTAGCTATTGCTTCCGATTTTCCTTATTTCCGTTATGCTACACTAGATCTTAAAATAATGCAGCTTTCATTACTCTGCTGACAAATATCTGAAAGCATTTTTGGGTCTTATTTGAATTTTGAAGAAGTGCGATGAGGTACGGCGTCATGCCTCATTCAACACAGCCACTGTTACTGTATGTGTGACGCGACTGGCTGCACCTGCCACAGGTTACATGACAGAACATAAAATAAAAGTAATTAAATATTTTTTTTTTAAAAATGAGAAACAAAGTATGGTTACCTCCTAGTGGTGTTTGTCGGGTAACGCTAAGAACCAGGCAAAATATAGTTTTACCCGTACAAAGTACGCTTTGTACGGGTAAAACTTTATAAGTTATAATCAGTTAATCAATACATAAATAAGTAATCAAAAAAGTTATAATGAATATAACTAATATTTTTGAGATAAACGCCGATTGCTTTGAAACCACTATTGATAGATTATTCAAAGTTTCGGGTCCCGTACTGACCAAAGTGTTGCTCTGAAGAATTACAATACACTTATATTTTTTATAAAATGGACAGGCTTTAATTTTTATTTATCATTATTATTCTCACAAGGATGATTTTGATGAACACAACGGGGCACAAGGGGCAGAGTCCTTTGTCTGAACAAGAAGACCAACAAAGCGAGCCGTAACCGTTAAATATTCTCTGACCGCGACGGGAAACGCAAGTGACTATATAACGCAGAAGAGGCCGCGACGGGAATGCGGGATTGGGGGTGTTAATACATTTTTTCTTTATCTTTATTTGGTTTTTGCTAATACATTTTTTCTTTATCTTTATTTGGTTTTTGCTATCAGTTTATATTGGATTATTTGAATTCATTAATTAGATAGATTGGTCTGACAAAGATTGTTCACTTTTGTTATCTTCCTTTCGTTATTTTTTCTTTATTTAAGCGTTGGGTAACAATTTGTTGTTTGTTTATTACTTCTACATACGCTTTAAAAATTGTTATTTACTGTTATATCAGGATTTAATGAAAATCTAAACATAATATTTTGATTAAATAGTTTTGATTTATATATAAATAAAAGGAGGAGGAACTGGTTTTTCTTCCAGATAAACAAGAAGCTGTACTTGATTGTTGTGGAGAGGTGAAGTTTAGAATTTTGTTAACAGAAGGGATTTATGTGAAAATGATATCTTGTAAGATAATTTGGCGGTTGGATTGTGAGGAATTGCTCTAATACTGTAACATATGAAAATGATCTATTCTCATAGGTCTAGATAAAACACTTGAGATAATGGCTGCTCTGTGATATATATTCTGTGTATTTTTCCACACAGTATGTTCACTATAATTTTTTTTTTAAACTTGAAACTTGAACTTCAATTATGTCGGCCTAAATTATTATTTATTATTACTATTGCTGTTGATAATGTTTTTGTACCTTTCATCTGGAATGTGTTTTGTTAGAAAACTGTTGAGGCTTTTTTCATACGTTACAAAATTCATTTTTTATTATAACAAAAAAATGTGGAAGCTGTGATTTGGCTTAGGAATATATTTATGAAGAGGGAAAAGGAAAATTGGAATATTGCATTTTATAATTCTTAACGTATTTATTGAGATAAATAATTTGAATACTTATTTATTATTACCGATCAAATGAAATGTATCAGAAAAATTTATGATTTTCGTTTTTTTATTAATAGTTTAAAGTACCGCTTCATGTCATGCTTGTTTGTTGGTCATATGCCTGTTTGTTCCCTGGTTTCATCATAGAGGGCAGTAGAAGCGAGTGTACTGTACTGTTGTGCGGTAATTATAAAGTATTCATGTTCATGATGGATGAGGCGGACCATCCTTTGCAATTTCGGTATGAGGTATGATGGGTCGGTGGGTGTGTCGAGGTACAGTGCACTGGTTGGTGGTTTATGCGGTTTTCAGACACGCCGTGCCGGGTAGGTCGCTTCGGTTGCTCGGCAGTTCGGCTGAGTACTTATCAGATACATTTTTAATAAGCGTACTGGAAGCGAGCGAATGAGTTACTAAGCAACGTACAATACATGCTATAAAATTACGGTGAGCTCTTAATACCGTGTAAGTGGGTGATATGTCCGAATAATCTCCGTAATCTTGGGCCAGAATCCAGAATATCATCAATTAAACTGGCTATTTATTTATTCTTAAGAGAAGTTTTTCAAAATATACATATTGCATAATGATTTTTTTTTTGGTAATGCAAATTTTTGTTTTAAAGTTTGCGAATAGATTATTATTGACCTTGAACAGTTAACGGAAACGTAAACTAAGTTGCTGTATTTATAATTTACTTTTTGGAACTTTCTGTCCATCTTTGTTGCTAACCCCTTGACCAATGTTTTAATTGTCCCTATTATTATTTTACCATTAACGGATTTTTCAATTAACAGGATTATCTTGTTAACTATTCACTTACAATTTATTGTGTTAAAACGATAACTTGTTTGTTTTCATAGAAAGTAGCCTTGGTCGCATAGTAGATTCATTATTACAAATACGATAAATTAAATCTTTAATTTGCATAAAAAATGTTCATGCAAATTTATAATTTAACGGATGACTAGCCTAAAGCTTGTTCTTTTCTGAACCTCGTACCTGACGATTTTTTATTGTGTAATTATTCAATCGTTGAAATTCTTCTTTAAAATTACATAACAATGAACAATACCCAATATAAAACAGTTGTCTTTCAAATTAGATGTTCTAATCAATGTTCCAGCACGTCAGCAGATCTTCAGCCTTCAAATAGTTTAGTAGTTTCAGAAGTTCTAAAAAATAATTATTTACCTTCTTAAAGTATCGAAATATTCGTAAAATAATAAAAGGAAATTCCTTAAAAATAATATTTTTACTGGAGGTTTTTTTCTGTAATACAGAGAAAGAAATTGCTATTAAGTATAGTTGAAAGGCAGTCATACGCTGATAACTAACAAACTAAATTTCGAATCCGCTTATACATCATTAATATGTTTTATTATTACAGTGTTCATACTAAGTTTAACGTATTCATTAATACGATGTTGTGTTAAAGTTATATTATAAGTTTTATTACGCTATTAAATCGTAAATTCTGCTGAATCCGATAAAAATTTTAATTAGTATTCAATGAAAAACTTTTTTTTCCGGGACTGTATAACTCAATACAAAATAATAGTAAAAATACTTTGTGTTGAAGTAGCACAACATCGGACTATACACAAAAATAATAACAAAGGACCCTTATCGGTAAACGTTTACCACTTGATTTCTTCCAAATCAGAGGGTATTTGCAGATAAATTATAAATATAATCTAACCAAACTTTGTCTACGCTCGCTAGTCAAGATTAGAGAGAGTAGGTTGTTCGAATCCCGGTCAGACATGACATTTTTCATACACGCTACAATTCATTCATCTCATCTTTTGAAGATACCTTAACGGTGGTTCCGGAGGTTAAAAAAAATATATATATTTATAATTATAAGTAATAGTTCTTATATTGGACCTCTATCTTATCTTCTAATCGAATAGTAGAAATTTAAAAAAATATAGAACACTAATCCAAAATTGATTGTTAATATGGGAAAATCGGTCCTTTTTCAGTAAAAATGTTATTTGTTTATTGTTATATAAATGCAGAAATGCGCGTTTTTATTGTTATTTTTGAGGAAAAAGAGAAGTGGTACCTACTTACCGAAAAAAATTCGTGTTTTTTTTTTTTTTTTTTAGAGATTAATTCGTTTGTGATTAGTTTTGTTGTTTTCGTAACGAAAATATATATATATATATATATTTTTTTTTAACCGTTAGAACTCCTTAAACACTTGCAGTGTAAGATACTTTGCTTATACTGTATTTAAAATTACACAAAAATAATAATTCCGAGTTCATTATATTGAAGTCTGCACATGCAAAATGATCTCAAAGGTAACATACACATAAAATAGACAAAAATGAAGTACTTTTTTCTTTGTTAGTAGTACTACATTGTCATAATAATATTTTAAAGTGCATTTTGTACTGTTATTTTATAAAAAATAGTAAGCTACAAATAAAGACTTTTTTCATATACATTTATATATATAAATTGAGGAGAATTTGTGTGTGAGAGAGATGTAAAATTAACTGATAATGTTTTAGAATAGACTAACGCGAATTAGGCGCTTAGACGATAGACGTTTTTACTTTTAAAACTTCAGTTCGGATCTCTGTGTTCTGAGTTTTACAACAAAAACTGATGTGATTGTGTGTTTGTTGTTTACTATTAGGAGTATCTTTCTTAAACATTTATCCGAGAAAAAATACTGTTATTCAAGTTTTCTAAATTTGTTAAGTATTTAAAATTATATAATAAATATGCAATCAGAATTGCTCAATTTTTAAAACGATTTTTTTTTTTTTACGTTTATTTTGAGAAAATGGAATTATCCATGACTATCATTTTTGTGTCAAATTTGTGTGCACCTAGTATCACTGAAGACTGTTGATGCGGTATTAATCAATCGTTGCAACGTTTTAAATTTATAAAGCTGCACAGTTGGCCACTTACTTGCTTATAAAGGTACAAGATATTCAAACATTCAAAATACAACACCTTTCTTTCGCAGACTATCCCTGAAATAATGTTGATTGCACTGATTTCTTAATGAAATATTACTAAATATGTAGCGTTTAATATCTGGGTTATTTTCTATTAATTCGGGGCTAC
This sequence comes from Zanna intricata, assembly GCA_010016005.3. Taxonomy (NCBI): domain Eukaryota; kingdom Metazoa; phylum Arthropoda; class Insecta; order Hemiptera; family Fulgoridae; genus Zanna; species Zanna intricata. The sequence continues at coordinate 4,467 of JAAAKQ030285193.1, read as the reverse complement.
TGCCGCCTGAATAGTATTTATTTATCATTATAAATGTTTAATAAATGATGGCAATGATGGCGTCCAATGCCTGTAGTTTTTCCCCCACTTTGCTAATACTTTCAACGGTTCCGCAGTTTTTATTTGAATGTTAATGCCAAATAGCAGCCCGGTTGGCTAGAAGCCTGTTTCGAATACTTACTTCACCAGAAAGGCGTTTTGTCATCGGTTAGCTTAGATATCCGCTGATTGGATGCAAATGGATGTGTGAAGAACTCTGTGATAAAGCTGTGGTATGGAAGGGCGTGGGGATTGACCTCCCTTTGGAAAGCGAACCAGAGCGGGGAGAGATAAGGTATAATCTCAAAAGAGATATATTAAAATTGTGAATCTGTTTCTTGATTTTTAAGTAAATCAAAAGGACTTTAGTAAATTGAATTGTAGGACAAATTTTCCTTGTTGAGGTCAATAGTTGCGGATAACATTTTTGCTGTTTAAAGACTCAACCAAATAATGGTCTGAGTGCTTAGTCTAATTGAAGTTAGATATAGGAAGAGTTTTTATGTAAAGCCTTTTGTATTTGTGAAAGGCGTGGGGATTACACTTCCGCGAATTGGTTAATTTGATAGTTAAGGACTGTAAATTATGGAAAGGTCGTCGTGGTTGGACGAGACAATACGAAGGAAAAATAGTACAATGTCTGTTGAGGCATTTACATCGGTAGCATTCTGACAGAGGCCAAACTGTTGACTCTGCTTTGTTATCAAGTTTAAAGGGTGTAATAGACGATCTCTGGTAAAGCCAATCAGAGCTTGGAACGGAGGGGAATGATGTAGCGACCGGGATCGTCACAAGACGAATATCTTCCCCTACGGGGATCAGGATATATAAAATGTAAAGCTATGATTTATTTTAAGTAGACACCTCTTTCTTTTTCTGTTTTAGCCTCCGGAACCATCGTAATGTATTACTTTAGAAGATGATATGTATGAACGTAAATGAAGTCTTATACAGTCTCAGGTTGACCATTCCTGAGATGTGTAGTTAATTGAAACCCAACTACCAAAGAACACCGGTACCCACGATCTAGTATTCAAATTCGAATAAAAGTAACTGCCTTCACTAGGATTTGAACCTTAGAACTCTCGACTTCAAAATCAGCTGATTTGAGATGACGAATTAACCACTAGACACGCTCGGAGGGATAATCTACACTCCTCTAAAGCCGCTAACCAGTCTCTAAAGCCTATCTCCAATCAGAGTATTTTTCCTTTCATTAAGTTAACGTAATAGGGATAATCTACACTCCTCTAAAGCCGCTATCCAGTCTCTAAAGCCTATCTCCAATCAGAGTATTTTTCCTTTCATTAAGTTAACGTAATCTTTATTGGTTATATTAATAAATTTTATTTATAAAAATAAATTGGAGATCAGTAAAAAAAACCCAGAAAATTATCACATTTATTTGTGATGGTTTTTTCATTTAAAATTGCATTACAAATACTCGTAAATAAAAAAATAGATTATTATTGAAAAGGTAATAAAATGAAGTACTGCTTATAAATTGTTATTTATTTTTTTTTTTTTAATTAAAAATGAACAGTCTTTTTTTATAATAAATTTTCTTACTATTCTTATCTTAACTTAAGGTAAGAAGAAATATTGTTGTTAACATATATATACATTGAATTAAATTAAAAGTACAGTAATAAAAATACTACAATATTTACATAAATTTAACTAATACCATGCTTCAACTCGTATTGTAAGAATGTTTATTTTTTAGGATTAATTTTCCAGGAATTTTTATAATAATTACATTGTTTTTTTTTTATTTTCTTTCTTTTTTGTATGTTAGTTAATAGTCTAAATAATTCTGTAAGAAGTTTTTTTTTTGTTTATAAAGAATATTTAGATTTAATATGTAATTTGCAGATCTTTAAAATCTAAAACGATTTAATGCTCATGAATTATGAGCATGAAAGGGCATGAGCCCTTTCGGTAAATTTTATCGGCTACTTTATTATCTTTCTTTTTTTTTTTCGGTATTTTTTAAAATTCTTTTCCGAACATGTTTTGTTGCTCTCTTGAACTATCTATAATTGAAGAGAAAATAGAAATAAAGCTGATAGGTTTTCCTCATTTCGTAACAGGTAATTGAATTATGTGGTTTGCTCTAAGACTTTTAATTATTTTCTACAAATTACAGCTAAATTAGCAGGATTAATAATCCAACCAATCCATTGATATTGTGTAAATTTTAAAAATATTATCATTCAAATCGAACCAAAAATCATAAAATTAAAAAGCTATTGCCGCTAGATCAAGTTTTTCTGTCTCTTGATGGTGGAAAAATTTATTGAAGAAAGCATTATTATTAGTATTATTGATAGAATGTTACTCTGGAGACAAAACATTTAAGGAAGTCTATAACTTAATTCTTGAACTAGTCAATAAAGTATTGCACGGCACAATTATAATTATGATTTCATATCGTTTTGAAGAAAAATAGATAAAAATGATCTATAAATTCTATAGAGCTAAATAGGTTCTAAATAGCTATAAATTCATTTTACAGGATTTTTAGTTTTAAAGAAATTACTCTTGGATTAATAAAATTTTAAAAGTTTTCTTAACTAATTAAAAATCTTTTGCAAACAAACCATGGTTATTTATGCATAATAATGAATTTTTTTTGGGGGGGGGGTTTATGTTTTACAAGCGTATTTTTTTATTTATTTTTTTTTTTTTTAACCTCAGGAACCACCGTTAAGGTATATCATCAGATGATGAGATGAATGAATTGTAGCGTATGTGAAAAATTGCCATGCCTGACCGGGATTCGAACCCGGGACCTCCGGATGAAAGGCCGAGACGCTACCACTCGCGGCACGGAGGCCGGCGATAAATATTCTTGCCTATTAATACATTCACGTTTTTTCATTCATGCGGTTATGTTTCGTTTAGTATAAGTTTGTGCTTAATACAGTCTTTAAACAATTAAGATGTAATTGATTTTAACTTTGAAAAATTCTGCCTAAGTAAATATATAAATTTATTTATTTACAAGATTGAAAATAACATTTATCTTATTTTGTGTTATGGTGTTATTCAAATAGTTTTTTTTTATACATTACGTGATCGAACAATTTCATTTTAGTTTTGACGCAGTGAACTTTTGTATTTTATCAGATATGTACAGTTGATGTATGATTTGATAATAAAGTATTAAGTTAATTATATTAATTTTATTAAAAGTATAATTTTTTTTCTTTTACAACGGGGGGATTTGTTGGTTTAAAATATATATATATATATAATTATCTTACCACAAATTTGTTTATTAATTGTCAACCGAAAATCCAAGTGATCATTTATTTAAAAAAAGATGCGTTATTTTTCAATAACAGCTGGTTTGAAGGAACTTTTAAAAGTTTAAAAAAATAATGTTGGTTTTATTTTATAAAAATGTTATAACGTACGCATTGAATCGAGCGCATTTAAAAAATGTTTAAATATCTTACAAAACAAAACAAAAAATTACTAAGCAATTATTACAATGATGACCAGAAATAATTTTATAATTTTTTTTCTTACCTGAAATATTTGCTGTCTGTTTTTATTTTACAATTTATTACCTTAATACAGCCGTTTAAAAAAATTGTTATCAATTACTTAACTAAACTATATACTGTAATTAGAATAAATACTAGGTAATATTAAAATTAATTAATTAAAAACAATTACACTATCAGGTACATTTTCATAACCAGTATTATCATCTGCTCATAGATAGCATATTTTTCTTAATTCAAAAACTAAAATATTTCTTACATAATGCCAGTAATTTTTCCACATTACAAAACAATAATAATTATTTTTAAATCTTAATATTTTATTCTTAATTTGATTTTTTTTTTTTTTGCATTTTTAACATGCACCATTTTACATGTTTATCTTAAAACAGACCGAATTACTTCATTTAAAAACAACAAAAGATACAATGTTTAAAATAAATCGGCAGTTTTATAAATAAAATTCAAATTGTTTATATGAAGAACATTTTTCTGTGGTATCAAATAAACCAAAATACATTTTATTTACGTGCATCTATTCTGAAATTATACAGTGAATTTAACAATACAGACTACAGACCACAAAAATAATGCAAACCAGCATTTTACATTGTGTTAGCTTTATTTTTGCGCTTTTTCAAACTACAGTATACTAATATAGTCTTAAATTTAATATGTTAGTTTGTTTTTTAAGTTTGGATTGTAAGGAAAAGGAATAGATTTGGATACAGAAAACAATATTACGGCAGCAATATAAAATAGTTTTGCATTTCTTATTATTATTCATAACAATAAGTGTGACCCGTGAAACAATAGCACACGCGAAACGAGCTTTAAGTCAGAAATATAATTTGCTTACATCAAAAATTAATTTAAACATCAGGAAAACATTTCTGAAAGTATATGTTTGGAG
>JAAAKQ030285181.1:0-27343 GCA_010016005.3 Zanna intricata | reverse complement strand
TGCTTTGCTGGAGCGTCGGTAGGAATATCAGGCTTGGCATCGCCGGGGTGGGTTCGTTTGTGCGGGCGACCTTGGTGCTGTTGTGTCTGATGTGGCGAGAAGAGAATGTCACGTGAACGTGGTTCTTTGAGAGGTATTAGCCTCTGTTCTGACCCTTTGTGAATGCATGTTGCATGTGTAATGTTGTTGCAGGTCAAGATTTCGATGCTGCGAGCAGCGGTTTTGATTGGGAATTTGATCTCCAATCGATTTGATCGTTGCGCATATGGCACTCAAAGTCACATAGATAGTTAAGATTGATTTAGAGTAGGTGCGAGGTTTCGCGCTTCCGCGCTGCGGTTATAGTTTTAGGGCTACGTGTAGGTTGACCTAAGCCTACGACAAGGGCGTTTGCTGCTGCAGTATCTTACTCTGATGCTAAATGTCGACCGCGGCATCTGCATCGGGGGCATCCCGACCGAGGCCTGGCTGATGACTGTGATATGTAATCAGTACAAAGGTCAATAAGACGACTCCCGGTAAAGCCCATCAGGGCTAGGAACGGTAGGGGTGGTGTGGCGACCGGAATCGTCACTTGGTGGTGTCTTCCCCTACGGGGGTTGGGATGCCAGACTGGATCCAACTCAAAGAGTGAGAACGATCGACCCAGTCTTTTCATTCCCATGCTTCCAAACCTTGATCCAGTAACTCTTCTCATGGTACATTTGTTTACAGTGTGTCGAGCAGTATTACAAAGAACCATTGTTAAATGTACCTGTTACCTTCATTAAAAGGGTTCCTTTTCTGAATTTTCCCTTGATTATATTTTCTACTACTTTCTTCTTAATTAGCAGGAATCCATTGCTCAGGTTCTTTATACCGGTCTTGTTACAATATTTATAAACATTTTTATTTTGTATCCTTTTTTTTTGACTGTAAACAAAATTAATATTGTAACTATTTTTTGTTAAATCTATTAATTAAACTCCAATAATTTTAAGAACTTGTTATTGGGATTCTGTATTTAAAAAAAAATTCTTTTAGACAATCGTACACACACACACACACACACACACACACACTTCACTCCTTTATAATATTAATCAATATTAACACAGTATAAAATGAAATGAGCATTTAAACTGTAAAGAATATCTCTCAAATCAAACATATGTATTTCAAACAATGGATACAGCATAATACATGGTCATGTGGGCAGTTACCTGGTTGATCCACATTGTTCACATACTAGAAGAGTTACCTGGACTGATTTTCCAGAATTTTGGTTACAAAAGGTTTTACACTACACTAAAAAAATTTCCAATTATATTTTAATAAAAAGATTCTTTTCATAATATTTAAACATAATTAATAATGTTATAAATATAAAATATTATGTCAAGTGGATAAAAATATAAAAAAATACATAAATAAAATATAGAATTCATATTACTTTATTTACAATTAAAATATTACAAATTATACTTTAAATAACGGTAATATGCAAAAACCTTAAAAAAGGCACATTTTGATAATCATGAGAATCATTTCAATACATTAAAAATAATATCACAGAATAAGCTGGGTAGAAAAACATATGCAGCAATTATGGAAACTTCAGATTAAATTATCTAAAATTCAATGAATGATGATCAACTATTGCTTGATTCTAGATGATTTTATAAGCGAGATCTCAAATTTATTGAAAAACTTCACTGACAAAAAATACTGATTGGTCAAATAAACTACATAATTAAAAATAATTACAGATCAAATCAAACAGCATGAGAATGCCTAATGCATGAAAATACTTACAGCTATGGAAATAACATTATTTAGGAAAACAGTGTTATAAAACTATTCTACACAAGAATAGTTAAAATATTTTTAAACTACAGTGAAAATTATAAATAAATAAAATAATCTATTAACTAACATTACAGATTATATTAAAATCACTTATGAAGATCTATAAAATTTGTACAACAATAAAGTTCGTAAGTAGTGTTGAAGTCAAACTATTTTAAAACAATAAATAATGGTTAACTGTTTAGAAAAATTTTATTACTATTCCTCACTCACAATTATTATTTTAAAAAATGATTAAGTAGGTTAATTTTCTCTATGTATTTTTAGTAATTTCACCAATATTTATTTCTTTTTTAAGACCTAAAGCTATAACTTATGCATCATAAATATAATATGTTAGTATTGTTTAATCAATTACAATAGTTAATTTCTCTTTATTATGTATATATTTTATAAATTTTGAAACTAATGAAATTTTACTTCAAATTTATGGGAACAAAAAAAAAATTTTAATAAAATTTTCAAATGTGTCTGTCTCAGATGAAGTTAGACTTCATTGAAGGCAGAACAGTGAATGTTTGACGATCATTTTATAGATCCAAGTAAGGGGAAAAACTGCTTGATGCATGGAAGCAGAGAAGAGAATTTGCTCAGAAAATAATCAAGATATTAAAAAATGATCCCACAAAATTATTTTTTAATGTAGCCCGAGTCAATTCTACAATCTTCCCCATTAGTTACTTCAAAAATCTGATGTGGACACCACATGGTTTCTCTGTACACCTATTAAATTACATATAAACATTTTTTTTTTTTTTTTAAATGAAAAGAACATAAAATTTTGTTTCATTAGTAACTTCTGATATTTTCTTTTTTTTATTGTTATTATTGAATTATCATTTATCATAAAACATTTTACAATCAGTGGTTAATAATTAATAAATCAAAATATTGAAATTAAAAAAAAGAAGGAAATGAAGTCTAATTCGAACCGATGTGCCTTCCCCTTGTTATTTCCAAATATTTCATGAATTAAAATTTGATTTTGCAATAACTCTGGAACCAATGAAAATAAATGCCTCTTATGATATAATGTTGAAAAGCTCTCAATGAGGGTTTATTACTGCAGTTAAGAAAAAGTCCAAAATCCTAATGTTTTTGGATCTTGGGCTATTTTGGTTCAGTTGATTGCAATCAAAGCGGAAGGTGCACAACTAGATGTTACAACAATCCTAAATTCAAAATTTCAACATCCTATGGCTAATCATTTTTGAGTCGTGCAAGATAAAATTATATATATATATATATATACAGATGTCACGCTGAAACTAATCAAAATGGACAACTAGTTTTCTGTTGAAATCCGATAACCGAAATTTTTCATAATTGCAATGCTTCCTTTACATCTTACAAGGAAGTAAAAAGGAATGTTTAATACAGCCAAGTGATAAATGAGTTTCAGAAAAATGAGAATATTGCTCTTTTGTTTCCTCTTTCATTGACAGAAATGATGTTGATAATAAAGCAGATGAAAAACAGTGTAATAATAATAATAATGAATTAACACCAAACAAATTTTTTGTCGATTTGACTTATTGAATTTATGAAAGAATGATTTAAAAACTTTGCAGATCCAAAGAATGTGGGATAAGTCTGTAGCATCTTTATCCCAGTGGAAGGTTTCTCAAGTTGAAAACCGGATTGTGAGAATTCAAGAACTCTTACTGCTCTTTAATGTTCTTGAAAAAATGAGATACTAAACTGAGGTTTTGTTTAACAAATGAAAATATCATACCCCAAAAAGCAAATTTTAGGCTTAAAAATTACTGTTTCAAACAAATTTTTATTTGACCAACATTCTGAAGATGTTATATACAGGAACAAATAGTGGACATGGCATTTATTTATCTGAAAAATGTGGTAAACTATCTTTACGGTGTTCGCAAGTTTCTATTCTCGGCCCTATACTTTGGAATTTTGAATATAATGGAGTGCTGCATCTCAATTGGTTAGAGGAAGTGAAAAAAAGAAAAAAAGTGAATAAAAAAAAGATAAAAATTTGGAGAAAAGACCTAAACTGGTGAGGGGGTGCCTATAACTTGTATGGGTACTCTACATTTGAGTGGTCAACTGGGGTAAATCAAATCAAGACTGAGACCCGGAAGATAGGATGGGGCCCAGGAACAATATAACCAGATCCAGTTCACCTCATCCCTGAAGTTAAGAGACAGGCGACAAAAGAACCAGAACTGGCGGACCAATCTATGTAGGATTTACAGCTGGTAGACAGGAAGGCCTGTTAGAGGCAAAGGACATCCTCTGGGTTGCGCAATACTTGAATGTAGGTTTGACCCAGGGGTAGGGGAAAAAAAAAGATGTTCTAGTCCTGGTTGTGACAGCAAGAGGTATAGAGGAGTAGTAATAAAGGTGAATGCTGAGATGATTCAGGAGTGGTTTTAGTCAGAGGACTACAGTTGGCTGCAGAAAAATCAGTAGTAATCCAGATAGGAGAAGGATACCACATTAAGGTTGCAGACTTGGAGATCCAGCCATCCTACAAAGGGAATTACCTTAGAGTATGGCTGGATAGGGACAGGAAATCCACATCGTATGTAGACAAAACCATTAAGAAAGTAGGAAGGACAGCTTCAGCCATAATAAGGTTGATAGCAAATGTGGGAGGTCCTAAAACTTTGAAGAGGAAGTTAATTGCTTACCCTGTTTCTTCAGTTGTGCTGTATGCTCGGCCAGTCTGGAAAGGGTGATGGAATAATTACGCTGTAGGCAGAAATTAGCCTATAAACAAGGGTAGCACTTTAGGTGGTCAGGACATAATGCACAGTTTCCTTAGAAGCTGTGTTGGTTATAGCAGGTAACCTGCCAATGAATTTGCTTGATCCTGGAAAAGTCAGAGAAGAGTAAAGGAATAAGTAAGCCGAAGACAGATCTTGCTTAGGACATGGCAGCAAGCTGCTGTTAGCAGATGGATGTATTCGCTCATTCCAGAAACCAAGAGTTGGACTTTCAGGTGACCCAGTGGCTTACAGGCCATTCAACAGTTACCCGTTTGGTAGAAGACTCGGCTGAATTTAGGTACTGGAAACGAAGATACAATTGCATATACTATTTTTTGTGTGTCCAAAATAGCTGACAGCTAGGCCAGATGGCAAGGAATACGCTAGCCTGGAGGTGATGGTGTGATTTATGTACACAGGGAGATTGGATGGAGGTTGTGTGGCTAATTGGTTGAGAACAGTCCTACACATGAAGATGCAAGATGATTCAAGTGTGAAGAAGAACTAAGATTGGAAAAATAACTGCTGTTGGAAGTAGGGAGGGGAAAACTGGGCAAAGAGGTGGTTGAGTACCATCAGAGGCAGTCAGCTATTGTTGAGGTGTCTAGGACACCCTGACCTTGTCTGAAGCCCCATGGCGAGTGTTATGTCTAATCTAAGCATTGATAACATTGAAGGTTAGATACAGATATGATTGGTTCGTTCTTGTTACTGATCAGCAGTCGTCGAGTCAGTTGCAGTAGACACTGGGCGAGTAGCTATTAGTTTTTCAAACATGATAGTTGTAACATACAACGTATCATTCATAAGCTGTTTTACATCAAGTTAGTTACAACATACAACATATCACTCATAAGTATAATTACTCATAAGTTTTTATGTTAATACGCAAGCTTCTTATTCTTAAGTGTAAATTACAAATAATCAAGAAAATAGTTCTATTCCAAATTATACGATAATACCTTCAACGACATCAACACAAATGTTTACAACAATAAATAACTGTTTCTATCATGATCTCGTCTTCATCTATTCAAAACGCTACGAGCTAATCTTTCTACTATGTTAAGGTATACATACTGGTCCTCCGTGCAACCATACAACGTCTGTCTACAACAAACAACTGAATCATCTTTACATATTTTTTGGTGTTATATTAAAACTTTATACATTGTTTTTGGTCCTACGGGCTGGATCAAGGCAATCATCTCATTACAGCGATTGCAATATGTCTCTGAGTAATGCTGAAAGACAGGTATCAGGGCATGGAGTATTAAGTAGTGTATTATATATACTACAAGTACATCACATCTATTAGATTTTGAAATAATTCAATTTTTTAAACTTTATTATCACTGTCGAATAATGACTACTACTCTTGAAACAGTTATTGACTCATTCCAAAATGTGCATGACTTTATTCAAAAACTTTCTTTGATGGATGTAACAGAATATGTAAAGGAAATGTGGATTAAGGTGGACAAAAACACAGTAAAAAAAGTGTTTTAAGAAAGGTGGTATTAGGTTACCTAAGAAAGAAAATATGAATGAACAAACTGTAATTCAAACTAAAAAATGAAATGGTACAAGTAGGTCAGCAGATCAGCATAGACAGTGATGTTCACTTCAATGAAGATGAAGGGGCTGAAGATAAAAATGATTAAAAGAAATTAATTCTGCGTAAGCAAGCTTCTACTTCGAATGATGAGGAAGAGATGTGATGGAGGAAGATGAAGAAATCCCAGATGTTCATTTAGATTACACTTTAAATTGTTTCAACAAATTATAACAATTAGGTTGTAATCTTGGTAATAATAAATTGTCATCTTGCTTTATGAGGATAAAACTGTATTAGAAACAGAAGTGATTATACAAAAGACAAAGTTATGTAAGCAGACTTTGCTGAATGAATACTTCAAGTAGTAAGCGTTCTTAAAGGTTAGTAAACAAAATTTGTGTTTGGTATTTTTCAATATGCACTTTATTTGTTTAAAATAAAAGATTAATTTCCCCCTTGTTTACAGTATTTACTTTCATATTTGACATTTATTTCAATTTTACAAAATTAATTAATGTGTTGTAAAGACCTGTTTAGGAGCTTTTTATTAATGTCTTTTTCCCTTTCCATTACTGTCTTAATTAAATTTGTGTAACTTTAATAAAAGAATTTCTTCTATATTTTCAATTATACTTTTTCATTAAAAACATTAATTTCCAGAATTTTTAACACGCATTACTATGGCTATACTGTTAGCAAGGTTCTGTAAGACAACCACCTCTACAAAAGACCAAAATTGTCTGGAATCAGGACTAGTCTTTTAGGGAGATTTCACTATAATTTTATTTTTCTGTTTTTAAATTTTATACTTGAGTTATTGTACAATTTCGTTCTAGAGTAATAAATGCATGTAGACTTTTACAAATGTCATGGCACTTCTTAAGATACCGATTATAATTTAAATATTAATTTGTTAATCATTAAAATTATCAGGCCTGGTACTGCATTTCAAAAATATTTAGAGTTATTTTAACATTATTATGTAATGTTACCTCATAGAATTGTTTCAGTTACTCTACTTACAAAGATAATCATATACTATACTACATATGATTTAATATGAATAATTAAAATAACCAAAAAATAAATAGAATAGCATCTAGAGGTCAAATAATTTTTCAAAACTATTAAATAATAATAATAATAATATGGAGAATTATGATTATTTTGATAATTTGTACAGTGCAGTTAATGAAAAGAAAAAAAAAACACAAGAGTTTAATTATTATTACAGATATGGTTTTTGTAATTTGTAATTAATTCTATGAAGAAGATTTTATGATTATTACAACTTTATAATTACTGTTTACTGTAGTGTACTGTTTACCATCATCAGTAAATTATTAAAATTTTATTTAGCAAAAAGAAAATTTAAAAAAAAAAAAGAATTATTTTTCTTATTTTCACAAAATGTATTTAAAAAATGACAAAGCTGTTTCAATACAGAGTACCTTTCTCGGATGTTATTAAAAGAATAAAAAAGTTAAAAGTATGATATACAGAAAAAGGTAAATACATAAAATCAAACAAAAAATCATCACCAACAAACTAAACTAATCATAAAATCAACACAACATAAAACATCCATAACTATTTTTGATTATATATGTTCTTATTTTAATATGTTATTTTTTCTGTTTGATTTTTATGTATTTACCAACTTTTTTGTATTGTATTTTTTAGTTTTGGTATTCTGTTCATAACTACTGTGAATGAACTGTGTCAACAAAACAGTTGACATTTTTAAAATAAATTTTATGAAAATTCAAAAACATCTTTTGTTTTCATTTTCTTTTATGATAAATGTTCATCACAAAACAAAGGTATCCATTAAAATTTTTTTTAAGTACTTGTGCTTCTATTTATTCCCCTAGACTGTAATTTAAACACTGCCAAGAAATTCAAAACTACATCTTTTTACAAAATTTCAGCATATTTTTCACACTTAGAAACCAGCATTTTAGCATCCAAAACACCTTTTTTTTTTAAATCTTAGTATAGACATCCAAAATTAACTAAACGCTTTATCAATTGCACAGACAGCATTCTTGCTATGTAACTGTAACTTCAATTCTATTTGATTTGTGTTCTAATTCAAATAAAATGTATAATTTAGAATGCTCATATTTCATCTTTTCATAAGGTTTCTACAAGTTAAATTAAATATTATCTTAAGATAATAATGGTTATTAGGTGATTGTAAGAAAGTAAAATAATTAAAAAGAACTGCTGGTTGTAAATATTAAATCAGATACTTACTATTACTTCTTAAAGTTTGAACTATTGACTATTACTTCTTACTTAAGGAAACTGACATACATACACATAATTTCTGTTATTTATATATATAATGATATTTTAGTGATACATTTTATTTTACTATATTATTATCTTATTTAATCATCCTTTATGAATTAATGAATATTATTTCCGTTCATTTGTAAACAGCTGAAGAATATTTTGAGTAAGTGCTTTTAAATAGCAATAAGGACAGACTGTTATACTCTATATTTCAAAAGTGAATTTTTCACGTAACAATCATTTGCAGTAGTTTTCTACTAATAATGCAGTATTGCTTTCACTTCTGATTTCATACTGAGTATTTGGAACAGATATTTCACACGATCAAAGGAGAGACGACTGCTTTTCTGGAGTATCAGAAAATATGCCTAGTGAACATCATTGAAGGAAGTCATATTACATTTTTTTTATAAAGCAGAATCTATTACCTGGCTCTGCAACAAAACTGTGTGCTGTATAACATGTATGTATGTTAGAATGTCGTTGAAAAAATCAGATTTGTCTTTTCTCAATGCAGTAGCTTTATTTACTTCTAGAAGTACGATCTGACATTGAAAATGAGGGACAAACTAAAGTTAGGGTTGTTAAAGCAAAGTACTATATATTAGAATAGCTTAATTTACAAAGTATGAGCTGCTTTTATGAAAAATTACAGGAGAAAAATTGTAGGTGAAAGCGTAATTGTTAAAATCGGTGAAAGGTAAGGTGGAAATATCGTGCAGATATATTTTTCCTCAGAATTCAGAGTGCTTCGTAACTAATATCTCATTTCACAAGTACTGGACAGCACTCATTTATTATTGTTATGAAACTAATTAAAGAATATACTCATGCAGGCAACACTATATTACATTCAGATTTATAGCAGACTTGTAATATAGAATGTATATCAAATTTGAGAGATTTTCTCATTTTAAGGTAAGTGACCTGTCATTCTGTCAGCCTAAACAATCAATACTCAACATTCAAGCACCTACCGGGATCTGAAATGCATAGACTTTATCCATTTATTCACTTATCAAGGTAATCGCCTTGATAACAGGGTGATTCAATGGCATAATTTATTGTTGACTATTAACAATAAATTTATCAGTATTTAAATGTATTTTTAATTTTTTCATTTAACATACTCATTGAATTAATCAACCTTAAAGAATTTTGTTATACATGCGATTTTGGAAGTGGCACCTCAGTATTCCTAACAGTATCACCTATTTATTCTGTTTCATAAAGAAAATTATAATTTGAAAAGATGCTAACTATTAAAATGTTTGTACATCTTTTCAGATTACAATAATTTTATATTACATATGATCAAATTACTACAGTTTCTCAATACTTATTTTTAATTTTCATGATGTAAAATTCAAACATTATAGCTAGCTCTATTTTATGTAACAGCAATATAGTCAGAAATTTCAACTGCAGAAACAAATCAAATCATCAATTTTCTGTGAAACCCATAGAAATGTGAGGGTATATTGTATTATTTGATTCTACTTATAACTTAAAATTTATTATCACTAATGAACAGATGCAGAAAACCAACAGGAAAGAAATTACTTATCATAGTGTCAATAGCCATCTCAAAATTAATTCCGTAAATATTTTCATAATAATGGAAAAATCAAACAGTTTTCTGGATTTATCTGTTAGGTAAATAAAAATTAATGAGTAAAAATAAAACACAAACAACTAATATATAATAAATATTACGGTGTTTCACTGTTTTTTTTTTTTTTTTAAAGAAAATAAATTGAACAAGATCGCTGTAGCTTTTCTTAGTCTGAAAATAAAAACCAAATATTATACTTCACATTTGACACACATCAGATGAACTGAAACATTAAAAAAATAAAATACCTTTTAAGGTATGAAAATGTCTACAATTATTTTACAGTTAGATTAATTGCTATGCTCATTCCCAACTACTTACTATCAAACATATAAAGATATTACCCAGTATTGTCTACTGGATTCAGATCATCAAGTATGACTTTAATAGTTAAGCATATTATCCTTACTTCATATTCTTCAATTTTCCAGGTGTTATGAATTAACAGGTTGTAAGTGATTGCTATTTTATTTATATACCTAGTACCCAATTTATTTTTCTAATGACAGAAATTAAGAAACATAACTTAAAGTTTTACTTCACAAAAAATTTAAAATGTTCATATCAATAACAAAAACTATTTTTTTCAAAATCATCTAGAAAATTTTATATAGATTTATAAGATTTTAGATGATTTTTTTTTTTAGATTTTTTATAAGATTTAATTTTTTTTATAAAATCATCTATTTTGCGTTAAAAAAAATTCTGTACTATACATAAGTGATTAAATACAGGTTAAAAAATATAATTACAGAAAATTTAAAATATAAAAAAAAAAAAAAACTAAAATAATACAGAATTATAAAACAACAAAAAGAAAAAGACACAAACAATTGTATTTAGATCTTTAATAACAATAAATAATATTAATAAAATATCACATAATACCTTTTGAAGTTAACACCAAAATAATTTAAATCAATCACAAAATATAATTATATATTTAATTGATTTAATGATTAATATTATATCACACTTTATTCATAAATTTTAGCTAACTTTTACCTCCCATTAAAATATAAATTTGTACTCAAATTAAACTATAAAAACCCTCAGGAGAGAAACAATAATAATAATATCAGTAACTATAGATTTATATGAAAAATATTAATTTCATAGAAATTATTATTTGATATCTCTCTCAATTATATAATACAAAAATAGTAATACAATGCATTTTAGAATTAATAAAAGTAATATAACAGAACGGTTGTTAATATTAAAAATTGCTGTTAGGAACTTAATAATCTAACATATACTGATAATGATATTAATAACAATGAATTAAAAAAATAATTATATAAAATTCCCCAATAGTTATTCTATTCAAAAAGAAGTAATATAACAGCTGAAATTGGAACTTGTGAACCCTGTAAAAATTAAAAAAAAACTGTTACATTTTGGTTTTACATAATTTTCTTTTTTACAATTAATTTATCATAGAATAACTAAAGAATTATTCATTAGAATATGATATAATATACACATACACACCATGCATAGATTTATTTTCAATATACAAGGTGTACAAAATTTTGCATTTTCATAATACAATATTGTAACTATACAGTTTGACTAGATGACTAGACAACAGAACAGATGCAGCAAAAAGCTACAAATATATAATTTTATGGGAAGTTTGAAATTTTTATCTGCTATCTAGAATCTATCACCTTGATTAACCTTTAATTTTGTAAACATCAAAATGATTATGTGACACAAAAGCATCTAAAATTGTAACAAAGAATTATATTATAAATAATGATTAATGTAAATAAATAAATGTGTTTATTTACCATTCTCCATTAAAAAACATAAACCCTTTCATTGCTGAGAAATTTTAATTTATTAAATGTTTCTTGTTCAAACAGAAGGAGAGATTCTGTTTTACTAAATTTAAAAACTTGTTGCAAATTAGAAAACAAAAGAAAGAAAGAGAGGGGAGAGAGAGAATGTTTGTGTGTGTAAGTAAAACATTCTTGCTTTTCTCAGTCACTTATTATTTTAATCAATATTTTCACTTAGACAAAGCAGAATACTACTAATTAAAAATTAACACTCTTTTGTTTATGTAAAGGGATAAACCCTTTCCAGTGTCAACTGCTATATATTTTTTTGTTCTAAGTAATAAAAATATTTTCTTAATAATCTTTGTAATCATCAATTTAACATAATCACATTTTTGGAATACTGTTTTGTTACATTTAACTTTCAGACTGCTTTAAGAAACATACTTGTAAAAGTTACTGTTGTTAACAACTCAACGTTTTATTTAACAAGATAACAGAAGTTATCGTTATTACAAATATTATACAACATTTAAATGGTGAAAGGAGTCCTTGAAATAATTCATAATTTTGAAAAAGAATTGAAAAACATATAAAAATAAATATGGGCCGATCAATGACCAAAACACTTATAAAAGATGACCTATTTAAAAATGCAAATATAATTTAAAACTGTTCATTTCAAAATAGTAGACTGACATACTGGTTATGTTTCATTAAAAGTAAAGTCTAAATTTGATCACTCCAGATTTGCTTGTCAATATACAGGATATTTCTGTGATAAAGGACAAATATATAAAGGATAAAGGTTTCGGAAGAAATCTAGTCAGTTCAAATATACAAATACATAACATACAGTACATTAAAAAAGTTCCTCAAAATAATTTATTTTAAAAACTCTGCAAAATGAAAAGATTTTAGAGTAAATTTCCTTCAGTTACGTCATCACATCATTGACATTACATCTTTTCCCTTTTACAGCATTTTTCAAGGAAGAAAAAGTAAAAAATAGCTGATGCCAAGTTGGAAAATATGGTAGGTAGATCCAGAATTGTTACATTATTTCATTACAAACTTGGATCAATGTGCCAGTGAATTCCCAAGAAAAATAATCCCATTCTTTGTTTTCCATTTTTCAGGGCGCTTCTTTCTTGCTGCACCAATAATCAGTAAAAAAATAATAATTACATTTCCTTCATTTACATTTCTCCTACCACAAATAAATTTGTAGTGTTAATGTTATTATAAAAAAAAACTTCTGACAACTTTTCCTTTGCTGATATCCTAATGAAATCTCTGTGACGATGGAAATGATGTAGATTTCTTACTTTGATGACTGATGTTTTGTCAGTGTTTTATAAAAAAAAAACCATCATGTCTCATCTCCTGTTATGACGTAGCTCAGAAAATGTTGATCTTGTTCAGCCGTAATAATCAGGTCTTCTGCCAGTGTCATGAGAGTTTTTCTGATTTGCAGACAACTTTTTTGAAACAATGAGTTCAAACATAATGCATATTCAAATGATTAGGGAAAATATTGTGGCAATTTCCACCAACTAATACTGTACTCTTTCCAACTATTAATGCTTTTTCCATGACAATTTTTCTTCTATCGTTTCAAACACAATTTTTAACATGCTCAAAATTTTCTTCACTTGTTGAGGTAAACAGATTCCCACTGCAAATGTAATCTTCTACATTAACATGATCCTCATTAAAATCTTACACTTCTTCTTCACAGCCGAATCTTCAAATGCTTGTTTAAGCAGCATCATGTCTCTAATGTTACTTTTTAAGTAAACACAAAATTAAAATTTATAAGCTGTTCAACTGCTGAACATTATTCACTGCAACATATCCTACATGAAATAAACACCTTTATTTAGTACTAGTATGCAAAACAGGGAACATGTAAATAAGGCTTTATTATGACATCAGAGTGCTGCAAATATAAAAATCAAACATTTCCTTATAATGATTGCTATTTTAAATTGCATGAGATAATTTTGGGAATTTTTGAACCTATATGTCATATATATATATATATATATACTTTGCAGTGTAGTTTTAATAAAATAATCTATACAAAATACAATTTAAAAAAATGCATTAAAAAGAAGAAATTTATTATATTTACTCAACTCTATTTTTTTAAAGTATTTATTTTTGTTTAAAATGTGGACTCCAGATCACAAAAAATACTACTTGTGTAAAAAATGAGTATTCACAAGAAAAGCAAAAAGAAAATCTGGGCCTTGTTAAAATAAGAACAGGAATGCAGGGAAATGTCATTAAGTAACTACTACTGACATTAAGTAACTACTACTGAGTATGAACTATGCCTTATGAAATGCTGTAGGGTGTATTATTTTTTCCTTTTAATTTTCTTCAAGTTTCACGCTCTAATATTGTACTTTGATTTTTCAAATTCACTTTCTAAGTTTTTAATTTTTAGATGGTGAACCTTATAACATGCTATCTTTTGTATCTATTACTACATAATGGAGGAAAAGAAAGATGAAAATCTTTATTAAATTTATGAACTATGACCCCATAACTAATATTAATAGTGAGGAATATTTCCATTCTCCATCTCTTTTCTATTTTGACGTCAAAAGGAAAATATCAGGGATACTGAAAAGTATGAAGAAGAAAAAGTGAAAAGAAAGAAAAATATTTAATTTTAATGAATTGCTTTTACCTGTAAAGAATATCTAATTAGTACTGGGACTAGAAGTTACAATTTCACCATTGCATGGTGCAGCTAATATTACAGGCGATGACACTGCCTTACTATCAGACACTGTATTACCATACTGATCCACTGACCAGATTGACAAACCAGATGAAGTGGAACCTGACATCTTGGTTGAAATATCATGAACTTGATCCATATCAAGTCCTTTCATGCTTTCAATGAAACCCCTCTTTACAGTTGACTGGAAAATAAAATAAGCGGTTTAACACATTATTATTATTATAAATAAATTGAATTACAATACACTTTAACATAATATATACACTATTATTTAAGTAAACAAATGACAAACTAAACAACTGTTTTCATATAAAAAAATCACTTTCACAACTAAACATCACAAAGAATAAAGTTCTTTCTTTAGCAACTGGAATATGTTGCATCCCAACATAATGTATTATAGTGCAGGAAACTTCAGAATGACAAGCAAATTATTATTAAAAACTAAGGCTACAGTCCAACGAGAACATTGGCTTCCCAATTTTATTAAAAGGTAATCAAATAAAATAATATAAGAGAAAAAGTAAACTTAAATGCAAAGAAACTTGGATAATTTAAAACTCATAAGGGGGCCATATTAGTGTTAAATTGCAGTGTTTCTCTAATTTTTTTAGAAATTAATTTTTTTTCTTCTCAATTTTTTGTTCTGTGAGTATATGTTGAATCCAGATTGGTTTGCTGAGGATACTGAGATCTCTACACCCAGTACATCCATGTTACAGTGCAATTTAAAGAACTGGCTCTGAACCAATCTGGGGACTCTGTTTCTTGTCTGATGACTGCACAATAATCATAATGGTTGAAATCCTTATCAGGTAAAGATGAACCTCATAATTATTTTATTAAAATTACAGAACAATAATTATTATTAAAGACAGCAATACATTTATAAAATTGTTTATCATTCTGTCATATTTATGACAAGGAAATTGCTCAAAATAAAAAAAGTATAATCAGAAAACCTTAACCCTAGTATGTTTTACATGAAACCTTATGTACACATTTAGGGTCTAATTACCTGAGTAAATTTGTTATGGGGGCTCATTTCCCAGTTTATCAGGAAGATCCTAAAGGATAAGCTGAAGGAAGAAAACAGTTTCATGCAAAATTAGTTAGCTTGGTTTTTTTTTTAGTTGTGGCTGTGTGTGTGTGTGTGTGCGCGTGTGTGTGGTCGGAGCATTAGTCCAAGTTTGTGACGCTGGTTCCCTTGGCTCTCCCCCCCCCCCCAGTGTACGGGCCTCAGATTGTAACCGCATGGGGTGTATCGCACATTATGCGGAACAGTGCCACATGTGATGCTCGCGGGATGTGGCTGTGCGGCGGATTTTTTTTTATTGGGGTGTGAGTGTGGTCTGAGCATTGGTCGGGGTTCATGACGCCTATCCGCTTGCAAGGTGGGGCCATGTGGCAGCTGCTCACATACTCTCACAGTGAGTATGTCTGCATGTTGGAAGTGTTGCCTGTTGAGATAGTTTTTCAGTTATGTGTGGGTGCCTGCATTCCCTGATGTTATGCCCAAAGGTAGTTCCACGGAGCATGGATGAAGGGAGGTGATTTAGTTGGTAGGAATCTGGCATGTCTAGCGACACGGGTTTCCAAATGTCTTATGTAAGATTCCACCTCCTCCTATGCAAATGCCTGTATTGCTCTGCCTTGGTAGAGAGATGGGAAAAAATTGAATAAATTTCTATTTCATTTATAAAATACTTAACATTTCAATGTTGCATTTATAAATTTAACATAAATAAAAATGAAAAAGTTACACCATAAATTTAAAAAAAATTTACATTATATTTTACAAGACAAACTTATAAAAAAATCTCTCTATCATGGCAGAACATAAAACTAGAATACCCAATACAAACAAGCTCAAATTTACAACATTCAATAATAGTAGCAATCAACAGCTCAACCACAGCAGCTTCTGATTTAACTAATTTTATTTTAAAAACTATTCCATTAACCAGCTTCCACATATAAAATTCAAATATCTTTATTATGTTTCAAAATAATTGAATCGATGACAATACGAGAAAAATTTTGATAACTGTTCAACAACTAAATCTAAATCATATCGGCTGAAATAGTATTTTTATTTATTTTTATGTATTCTTTTACTGTCAATTCATTTCCTTAGTCATTCATGAATACATCACCACAATATCACATCTGATCTATAACAGAAATTGTAAAATGGCCTTTTCTTTGTTTCTGTTGTGAAGACATTTGAAATATTTTACAAAAAATACATTTTAACTTAATCTCTGAGTGATAACTATATTTTTATCAAGGGGTAAACAGAAAAATTATAATGATTATAAAATGAAGAGCAATGGGACAGATAAGTGGTCATAATTTGGGTTATATATCTAACACAATAGTCAGCCCTAGCTACATTACACATATCAGAATGTTATAATCTTACAATACAAATGTACCTTTTTTATTTTTATATGAGTGATAGATTATTTACAACAATATATTGAAATATGCAAGTGAATTTTTTTATAGAGTACTTTCTATTATCTCACCATTATTTTTGCCATCTATCAGTAAATTAAAAGATGTCCAGTAATAAGATAACATAAAACACAAAGGGAAGACAGTTTAAATACCATAGAAGCGACTGAAAAAAATTCAGTAACAGAATGAAAAATTGACTGTTGTTTTAAGTAATTGCATAAAAGACTGATATACAATAGTGTCAAATTAGAAATGTAAAGTGCAGTAGAAGTAGGTTGAAAGATTGATAAGAAACTCTCTACAAACAAAAGCCAAACGGAAGGTATTCCCCAGTCAAAAAATAACCCATGTTTTTAACATATAAGAAAAATAAGCAATATATTAAAGAAACAACAATTGCATCAGTAGCTTTTAAACTTTAATCGGAAAAAAAAAAATATATATATATATAGTAAAACTATGTACACCAAAATTTAAAAATAATTAAAGTAAGTTGAGAAAAACTAAGTTTTGAATTAAACAAATTCCACTGTATAAAATATTTTCTTAAGACTTTTAAACATACCCATTAAATGAGTTGATATTTATGCTTAGCTGTTCAAAATCTGAACAATTTAAATTTTTTTCTTAATTATTTACAAATAAATTAAACTTTATATAACATGTATGAGAAAAACATTATACAAAAAAACAAGGCCAATGTGTTTTAGTGTTATATAACATTCTTAATAATTCTTATCACTTTTTTTTTTTACTTCAGACAAAGGAAGATGAACAAAATAATGTTAAGTAACATGAATCTAGCATTAAATTAACAGATTGTTAGAAAAACAGTTCAGGAAAAATATGTACTTCAAAAATATAAACTTCATGTGGTACGCCACAACAATCCGAGGGCATACAAATCTTGCAGTAGTCAAGTTGCATAGCAACTTGACTGTTCTTAAACACCTAAAACCCTACACAGAGTAATGTACTGGAAAAGAGTAGGATGTTAACAATAAATGGTTAATGGTCAAAACCAGATTCGATAAAATAATCAGATCTAATAGCAAACTAGAATTAACCAATTTTGGATAAAATTGTCCCTTGGATTGTGGGAAAATGCACAGTGAAGTATTCAGTAATAACTAATAATCATGATCATGAACTTTAACAAATTAAATAAAAGTTACATAAGAAAATATACTATACAAAGAAGTACAAGTTAAAATACAACCAATAAAAAAGAAATCACTTAATTAAAAATCTGAAAAAATAAGATAGTATGCTCGGTAAAAGGATGTCACTTTTTTGTTATCCACTTCATTAAATCAACTGCCATTAAACTATACATCATCTTCATACATACTGCAATCATTTTATTTGCACCACTAATAGCTTCATGTTCAGGATCAATATTTGCAAAACAGAACCAATTTCCTCATTTCTTGTATACAGGAGTAAAAAAGCCATTGCTGAAGAACCTGATTCAAGTTTCCTCTCAACTAGATTCTGCCCTTCAGACAAGGCTTGATTTTATCAAATTATGAAGTCAGAACTGTGTCAGTTAGCAAAAATCATCTCGCTAGACATAGTAAATGAGTAGCAGTTGTGGAGTAGCCATATTTTCTGACTCTCTCTCATATTTATAACAGGTTGAACAAATATGGATATATCAAGCATTATCACTTTGCTGAACTAATTGCTGATGTACATGTATTCACTTGAGAAGGTTTAACAAATAATAGCAACAAAAGGCATGGAATATATAATATTATTTTACATCAGTATTATCCTAATCAAACTAGAGACAGTATGTTAAAGAATAAGACAGTACCCTTAATAAAATGAACAACAAATCACTCAAACCACACCATGGGTATGTGCGCTTAAGTAAGTATAAAATAAGCCCTTACATAAGTATAAAAACTTAAGAATAAAATCCTGAAATATTTTTAAAAAAAAGTGAATTAAAAATAAAATTCCAATGATGTAAACCAACTAAGTTGTTTATTAAAATAAATCAGTTCCATTATAATGAAAAAGTTACAAGCTTGAATAAGAAACAAACATTATTCTGGGTGCACTATGATCTGTATTTTTACATAGTCACCATGAAGGTCTATACATTAAGCCCAGCAATAACTTCATTATTGGTCGAAAATCTCTTGAAGCCATTTTTTTTTTTTTTTTTTTAACAAATGATAGACACACTGGGATTCAGATCAGTCTCATCAACTGTCACATATCAACATAAAAATTCCTCTAGATTGTGCCAAAAGAGCTTGAGACGATCGCTTAAAATGTTTTTCAACACAGTTCAGGCATCACCAAACCCAACACCCACCTAGCAGACAGCTGGTTCATGCTCAAATGTCATGCAAAATATTGTGCATGCCTTCTGTTGACATGTCTACAGACTCTGCAAACTTGTTTACAGTCATTCATCAATAAGCTAAAATGATTTTCTGCACTTTTGAAGTGAGTCACTTCAGAAGGGCTTTCTTCCACTGTGTGGTTCATTATTAGTGTGTGTTCAACCCATTTTAAACTCTGCAACCAGCATTTAACTATTGTATTTAAGGAAAAGTCTCCTAATGTTGTACCAAGCTCTTTTTTAATTTCCTTTGTACTTAACCTTTCAAAAAAAAAAGAATTTAACCTCTGCACAAATTTCCAGTTTTTCCATTTTCCGAAAAAAACACCCTATTTCTCCATTTTGATGGACTGTAAATACTATACTAAATGATGTTTGACACTTGTAATAAATGCAGATTGACATTTATGTGAAACTAATGAAGAATAAAATCATGTGACGCCATCAAGAAATTAAACATACTAACACAATCTTTGTGTGAGGCCTGGAACTATTCCTCCATTATTATATCACCAATGAAAAGAATATATAGTCAGTTTTCCTTTCACAAAATTTTTGGCCATTACAGGAGTGTCACAACAGTAAAAAAAAAAAACCATTATTTTGCAAATTCCAAACATACCTGTCCTTGTTGACCATGGTATTTAACATACGCACACTATACAAGGAGGGTACAGTATTTAAGGAGAGGTAGATGGCAATTGGATATAGTTTATTTGGTTTTATATACATATTTTTATATTTCTTACTACTTAGAAACAGCAATTAGACTGTAAAAGCAGGGCTATACAGAGGAGTACATCAACTTATGTTCTATATTATCTGTTCACTTCTTTGTTTAAGATTTAGAAAATCTGAGGCAAAGTCAGGATTTTGTTTCTTTGAAAGAATGGATTCAGATGCAAGAACTACTATCTTGCCTTATGAAAAACTTATACATGAATGAATGGCTGAGACAAAAACACATGAAATTTTTATGACCTAAGAAGTGTATATTTATTTACCATGATTAATCATATTTTTCATTCCAATTATTGTCTTTCTCAATTAAAGCTCTATCTTCTTTCAACTTCTTCAGGAGATTATTTATTTAAATACTTCTTGAAATGTATTAAAAATCATTGTAATAAATCCTTCTTTGACAGCTTTCTAAACAGAAACAATTGCAATAATGAGGACATCAAACCTACATCAGCTGAACAAGTGCCATGAAATATATTTCAGCGACGAGTCAATAAGAATTGACAATCATAGCAAATACTTCTTGTAAATTATAATCTTCAATTTGTTAATTACAAATTACTAACATCATACAGCTAATGATCACAAGATTGAATGCCCATATTCTAAAAAATATACATTGATGTTATTCTTTTTTTTTGTTACCATTGTTAACATTGAATTTTCAATAAAGAATCCTACAACAGACATCTTAATTCTACATGTTTTTTTTCCCCATTTCAAGTCAATAGAAGCCAACAGTGGTCTGCAAACCACTATTACCTATTTAAATGTAAAATAGGTAGCAGAACTGAGTAGATCACTTATTTATGATCTTACATTAAAGTAGCATAAAAAGACACTTTTTTTATTTTTTTTAAAAAGAAAATTTCCTGGATAATATGTCAGCAAAACTAAGAGAAATCCTACAAAACAGCATCTTGTACTTAAAAATTATTGTTTTTTAATTATTATCCTTAAAATTCTAATTATTAGTAATTTAAAAACAGGAGGAAAATTCAAAGAATACTCTAGAGAAGAATGTATAATATATAACAACAATCCAGTCCAGCTATTTCTTAGTGTCTTAAAATCATTATATTTCTTTGAGATGAGGAACAACATAATATTTCAAAACTAGTAACCGATGATTACTTAAGAATGATAAACTGATTAACTAGCGTCCACTGGTATCTTAAGAATAGAGCATCAGCCATCTGAAAAAAGAATCTTTTCTGTATTATAATAAAACTTTAATCAAACCAATGACAGGCACTGTATTACAAAAACAAAAATGTACTCAAACAATGAAAAAAATGTTACAAAGAAAATAATATGTAATTATTATAGCACAACATGATTTAGAAACAGAAAAAAACTCAAATTTTGAATGTAATAAGAAAAAAATACAGCCATTTAAAAAGCTTTTGAAAATGATAAAAAAATCAAGCTTTTAAAAAATATAAACATGAATTTCTAAAATAAAGGCTCATAAAATAAAATACAGATCAACACTAAAACAGAGAACCACTGACAAACATAGAGCATCAAATACCTTTAATCTCAACAAAAAAAAAACAAAAATTTTATAGTAAATGGTATGTACATGTTAGCATATCCCCCCTGATTCTGTTCTCACACTTCATTTTTACTGACAATTCAGTTACAAGATATTTTTATTGTTTCACTTATGATTTGTTACGCAAATCGCTTTGGCTGAATGAGAATATTTTATCACATATGCTTTATTACAAATACTTCTACTAAATTTTCTGTTTTCATTGGGAGAATTTATAAATATTAGCAAAATAATTTGAATAAACACATGTCTGAGATTTTCAAATGTGAAAAAATATTAAAAAAGCAAACTTTTAAACTTTAAAAAAGAAAGAAAAGAAATCACAGTTTCTTTTTTTTTGCCATTTCATATATATATATATATATACTTTTTTTTTGTAAATAGTAAATAGATGTTATAAATAAATGTGATATATTAAATTAATAAATATAGGGGCTTCCTTATTTCTAATATATATATATATATATATATATATAATAAATTTCAAATACTAGAAAGAAAAAAGGTAACACTAAATTTTATGTTATAGACAAATTTATCACTTATTTAGAGATTTATAAATTCACATATGCTATTAAGTACTTTATCTCCTCTTATTAGTAAATTACAAGGACAAGTCAAGAAGTAAGGGAAATTTTAATTTCCCTCCCAATCACATGTATGGCAGCAAAAATTCTTCTGCTACAACTCATAATTTCTATTAGCTGTTCATTGAAAGTGCTGTTTCATTGTAAGCTATTTGTTTAAAAGCCTGTTTAAAATGAGTGCTTCTTTTCCTGACTGCACCAAGGAAGAAATGCAAGCAATGATACATTTCCTCAGTTCAGAAGGGGTGTAACCAGCAGAGATTATCTGTTGAATGCATGCAGCAGCAATATGGAGACAGTTGTTTGAGTGGAAGCAAGATTTACGAATGGATTGATCACTTTAAAAATGGTAGGATTTCTCTCTGTGAAGAACAGTGGAAAGGTAGGCCTTCCACTTCATAGACTAATGACAATATTGAAGCAGTTAAATAAATGATTCTCAGTAAGCAATGAATTATAGTTGATGACGATGTAAGTGAAGTGAATAAGAGCTATAGCCCAGTATTTTCAATCATCCATGATTCTTTAAACTTTTGAAGAGTCTGTGCTCGCTGGGTTCTACTTCAATTGACCAGCATCCACAAAGAGAATCAATTGGAAATTTCCCAGAAGCTTTTGAAACGTTACATAGATGAAGGAAACTCATTTCTTAAGCAAATAATAACCACTGATGAGACATCAAACCTGAGATTAATGACAAAGTTAGTATGAAAACATCCTTCATCCCCCACAGCAAAAAGTTCAAAACTCAGATGTCTGCAGGAAAGGTGATGATGATATTCTGGGAAATGGAAGGTTCAATTTTAGTTTACTTCATATCTAAAGGTCAATCAGTAAACAGTAACAACTTCTGTGACCTATTGTACTTACTGAAGCTAAAAATCAAATCCAAGATCCATAATTATAGTTGCCTGAAGTCTTTTTATAAGCAATTTACAATATCTCAGTGATAAATAAACCAATTTTCTTGTGTAGCCACTAATTGAATTTGAAATCCCTAGAGCTAACTTTTAAAACAATAAAAAGTTATTTTTGCAATAGATATTGGCTTAGTAAAATAGCTGTCGTTTCAACTTTTTTGCAGTAATTAATTAACAAAATTCAACATTTAAGGGCTTAAATTATAGGTACTCACAACCTTTATTTAGAACTTTTTAGCCTAGGAAGTTTAGGTTGGTCTACAAGATTGAAAAACCAATTTTCACCACATTTGAAAAGGCACCATTTTGTTCAGTTGCATATAAACAAGATATACCCTAATCTACAACCCCATGGACATAATAGCAGACAGTAGCTATTGGGTAGCTGATGGTACCTGATTACTAAAAAGTAAATTACCTTTCAAACTGGTTACTAAATATACAATATGGTTAACTGATAACTCAGTTTGGTTAACTGATATACCTGTTACTAACTATTACGAGAAACATTGAAGTTCTAGAAGAGAATTATGAAAAGCAGTCTCTAATAGTTTCCATTAGTTCTTATGTTACTACAGAAAACTTTTCACTGCTTAATTCCTCACTAAAACTTCCTGTTTTCTGAAAACACTTATACAGAATAGATTTGCCAGATCCAAAAAATATCTACTGAAGTTATCAATATCTTAACTACTGATACTTTCATTAACATATTAAAAAAAGGATCACCATGCTTTCTTTAATAGAATTTATCTCAAAATAAACCTCTAGAAGTGTGATGCATTGTTAAAAATGTTAACTGCTAACTGGTCTTATCTCTACCATTTACACCACTGATTATAAGTCAGGTAACCTAACAATAATTAGATAACATATTCTGCAACACACTGATAAGATTGTCTTGCAATTACAGTATTCATAATTGAATACTGTAATATTCTCTGAACAAATGATCACATGAAAAAAGGTAATATGAAAAACATGTATAGAAACTAAGGATATTAATGTTTTTTGTATTACAATCACAAGTTAGTTTTAAGATTACAAGATATTTGGTAAAAATGAAGTAGTCAATATTCAAACTACATAAAATTACAAATACTATATACATAACAGATCCACATTTAACAATGAAATTTCATTAAGCTAGACAAAACAGACTACGCATCTGTTCGCTAAATATATATACAATAAAATAAATGTGAGTAGAAGTAGAGGAAAGCCAATGTAGGAAATCAGACAGCAGGAATGAAGAAACTCAACAAAATATACAGAATATATAAAAAGAAACTAATATATAAAATACACCAAAAAATGAACATTGAGTATTACCTCTTGTTCAGATTGATCAGTAGAAAAGCTGCTAGTACTGATTTTGGATTTTCTTTCAGCCTTTTCAGCTGCTGCTTTAATTATCATTCTTTCAGATTCACGTGCCTCCAGTCTGAATATGCTCTCCTTAACTTCTTTACAACTGAATTTATCAATCCTAAGTGACAAGTTAAAAAAGGTCACAAATATTATTAATTATTATTAATATTGGCATAATTTTTCAATAACAATATAGCATTTGGATATCTTACTTATTTTAATGTATCATAGCAAATTATGTTTAACACAGCTACAATGATTTTGATTTTTTCATTTATCTATTCACCAACTTTCCAACAAGTTTTTCAAGTTCTGACCAAGGAGATGGTTGTAATATACAACATATGATAACTTGCAATGTGCTATGCCACATGTTTTTATATAAGACACCCTTCAGTCATCAGCAATGCCTACTTTACTTCTATCCAGTAATACATACAATCTAGATAATTACAACCAAATGTTATACTGATTAAGATTGTTTACATCTTAAATGACAATTTCTTATCATATAACTGATTTATATAGTAACTATCATTGACAAAACTGTGAATTTAAAAAATGAATTTATTAATAAATAAAGGGTAATCAAAATTAAGTGAAAATTTTATCTTGGGCAATTTAGATGTAGGTGCAGGTTCTGCTGCTAGATGTAGCAAACTTATGTCATTGCTAGCTCTAATATTCTGCTAAAGTCAGCCTAGGAGTATTGCTTTGTATGGTTCTTAAGGTAGGTGTTCTGTATTGGGTTTTTGTGGGTGCTAGAAAGCATGTTCTGCAATTTTTATTATACTTGATCCCAAAAAACAGATATTCCATATTTTTTTTTTTTTTTTTGTTTCCTGTTATGGAATATAGCTGCTGAATCATTGTTGATGGTTCTAGAATGCTTTTAATGAAGACTGCTCACTATGGACCATAGAAAATTAACACTAGTAATTATCGCATATATACTGTGGTAGTAATTAGAAGATGATTATAGAAAGGTAAGTAATTTTTAAGATGGATTTTTCTGATAATACATAGTATTTGTTACAAGTCAGGGTATGTACCAATATAAAATTTCTTAATTTTAATCATTTGTAATGCAAAAAAAAAAAAATTACAACCAACCCATTAAACTTTCTTAACACTTTTATACATTAATATATAACCATTTCCAGAGATAAAGCTAGAAATTATTACTACTTTTACAAGATTATTTTTTTATCAGAAGAAAAATAATAAAATATCTTTCTATCCTGTGTATCACAAAACGGTTAATACACTTCAAGTAAGAATATAACTGCCTGAACAAAAGATTAATATAATTCTAAAAACTAACTGACATACAATGATGTGTTTTATACAGTTTTCAACCTATTTTCAATTGAGATTTAGAAATTCTCATTTAGGAAAAAATTAAACAAATTTTATATCAAAAGGTGAAGCAAAAAAAAAAGGCTAACAATACTTATGGAATGTATTACTCTCTAACTCCCTGAATTAGAACTGAAAACAGTTTCTTTTCTGATAATATTAAACTTAAAGAAAAAATATAACATTTTGAAAAGATCAGTAGTAATATTTCCTATGACATTGTCATTAATATTATGTTTCTTAAGTTAAAAAGCACACATAAAATATTTAGAATTTATTCATTCAAATTATATTAATATCATCTGACTCCCTCATACAATTCCTTTAACAATTTAATACACCCAATCCATCCTCTTATATACAATTTATGATCAAATTACATGAACAGAGATTAATTTTTTCCTGAAATATAAAGATATAATTTGCAAAGTTAAATATACACATGCATACTTTTAGAATCTAATACCTAATATTTCATTATTTTAGGGCTCAGAGAAAACTTTAAAACATCAAGAAATATAACCGGTTTGAAGATAATTTTTTATCAGCAACTTCATTTTCTCACATAAATTGCAGTTATTTTATTAAGCTTAATAATAATTTTACTAAGATTAACAGAATATTTTTATTTATTTATTTTTTTTATTTATTACTTGTCATAGATGACTCCATGCAATCCCATATCTTTGAGATATCTAATAGTGTCAGTATCGTTATTATCCTCACCCCAGCAGAAAAGAACAAGGCCAGCATCCTTAATTAAATTAACTTGAGATGAATCCCTCAATAATTCTTCTGTGTGAACATTAACACCCTGTAAAGGAATATTATACAATATCATTAAACATTCTAAAAAAATGTTAAACAGAAAAAAGAATTTAACGAGATTGTAAACTTTTTAAACGTTTCACTAAAGCAATTTAAACACATATATTTCTAATTCTGAATATCTGAACTTGTGACAAAATGCAAATGCGAGTTCTAAATTACAGTTTACAATTGTGTGTGCGCACAATTCAATTTTGTAGTACCATTTTGGAATATAAATATATATATATATATATATATAAAAATACATCTTCGTTCTGGTCAATACATAAAAATAAATTACATAGAATATGCCAATAAAACACTCACAAATTTCAATTTGTGGGCAACAGAAATACTAGCCCTTATGATCAGTAATGTTACATTTACCTGAAAAGTACAATGCAATGGTTTATCACATACGAGGTGTGTTTAAAAAACTAAGGTGACTTTTCAAATTTTGCAGGCAACGTACATTCGATTATCTTTTTTTTTATTCTGTTATGTTGGTACATTCATCTCGAACATATGTCCACAATTTCAGTTATATAGCATGTTTAGTTTGTTTGTGAGAGG
>JAAAKQ030285170.1:0-10395 GCA_010016005.3 Zanna intricata | reverse complement strand
TGTCCTCAAAAGCTTCCTCCCCTTCAGGCGTCGCCATACGCCGTATTATGTACGATCTTCGCCCGTGCTTTGTCATGTGACCTGCACTGTGCCCCACCCACCCGGTGTCCGGCATCAAAGCCCTTCACCGAGGAGCAGGCGGCGCACCTTGCCTTTCCACTGATACCACTTACCACTGATATCAGCGACTTGGCTATCTCTTCAGTCGTCGTGAGTGCATCAATATGTTTGATCATTATTCTTTTCATTCGAGTTCGTTGCATTAACGAATCGCGGATGTCCGCCACTTTATCCTGCGATTTTCTTATGAAAGTTTTCTACATCACAACCAGAGTCCTTTACTCTCACCAGTACTTCTCCGGATGTACTCTTTCTTACCGAGAGTATCTCACACAGATCGACGTCTACCCCCTCAACTTTTTGAGTACATCAGCGAAACTTTTTCTTCCGCCTTGACGGCGACCGTTTTAGTGGGATAATCCCCGAGAGCTGTCCAATGAGATCGATCGAGCGCTCTTCAGGTATACCTTTGAGACACTGCTGTTGCCTCTACCCGCATATTCTGCCAGATTTTTTATTATTATACCGATGTCATCACCATTAGCTCCCGAGTTCGAATCCCGGTCAGGCATGGCATTTTTCACACACGCAACAATTCACTCATCTCATCCTCTAAAGATATACCTTAACGGTGGTTCCGGAGGTTAAACAAAAAAAGAAAAAAAAAAAATCAGCTGATAGATTTTTGGCCCTCTTTTGAGATCGCCAGTTGTCTTGTAGCTTTCCTACCTTGAGTCTGTGACCACAGCGTAAAAGGTTTTAGTCTCTTCAGCCAAGTCGTTACCCACAAGAATCAGGGTCTCGGGGCGGTACGCCAACAACTGACCCGCCTTCAGTTTCGCACCCGTAACAAAAGCTCGAATGTTAGGCATTCTCTGACAAATCTTGTTGTAGAAAGAGCCCTCGGTGTGAGCTAAGTCCATAACAACGGCGGTGTCTAAGTCCGGAATATCAAAACCGTTCTTGATGTCTTCAACATGACTGAATACGTCTAAAGGCCACCTCTTGAATATGAGCTCCACTAACTCCCAGTCATCTAGTTCTTTTTCCAGCAGACTACAGATGTCACCTTTGGGTCTGTCGCATTTCATGACATTAATCGCCCTGTTTCATAGCATGGGTTCGCCGTAATTCTACCGACAAGTTGCGAAAGCTCGCTGTTAATGGTTTTAACTTTCCGCTTAGTGTTCTTGTCGATGTTTTGGCTTGTTGAGCTGCATAAGCTCATCCTCAGATTCAACATCTTCCGTACTGGGGAGCCTTCTGCGTTTCCTGTCTTCTCTCAAGCGTTTATCTGACAGCACCACGCTATCCGACGCGATGGAACTACGCCTAGACGATGTCTCTGGGGTCAACAGTTCCAACACTTCTTCAATGGCATATGACTGCTTGGTCTCACAGGAGACCTGGCAAGCGACCTACTGGTCTTGAAAGGATCTATAACGCCAAATATTCGAAAAACTGCTGTTTCTCGCTTATTATAAAGGGCACGTAAAAAAACTCCTTCAGGATCACGATCTACGCCAAAACCCACATGAAAAATTAACTTAGAATATTTTCTTACAATTATACACTATATAGTTATGTATACGAATAACCTCAATGTTTTTAAAAGTCAAATAAAAACCAAAACCTTAACACAATACCACCAAATTTTTCACACTACACATCTGTTTGTCCACCAGTTAATTCCAACTTACAAAACCAAATAAAACTAAACCGAAGAGCCTGTCCTTGCGCTACTTAAATTACCTATGTCTCCCCTTTGGAAATATATCCTCAAAGGAAAAATCGAGGTTTCTTAGTAGTTTGTTCACTAATAATCATAAAAATTTACAAAAATATTCCTTATCCTTAACCCAACTATATCGTTCACCGATCGGATCAAACTTCCGAAAACCTAGTCCAAAACACACAAAAGCAGAAGCTCGTAAAAGTCACAGCAATGAGATCCAGCTCTCGACTATCTTACTACTTGGACAGTCTTTAAAGACAATTCAAACATTTTCTGGATATCCAATGATGAAATAAAGTGGCATCTATTACTAAGATACCGTAGATAAACTAATAAATTCTTACTTAGTTATGGGATGTAATATGTCACTAAGGCAAATGCAGTGTTAATATGCTAGCTGATTACTATTGGACATCAATATGAGATGTATCTGAGGCTCCCTCAGGAAAGGAAAGGAAAGCATCTGGTAACACATTTTAATGTAAGTACTATATATGACATCACTTAAATTAGTTATATTAAATTTTGAAAAAATTTAATGTGTCATTTCTATTAAACAGAGGGTGATAGAATGATTTTGTTTGTAGATCCGTAATATACACAAACAAGAAAGAGAATGATATTACGCTTAGAGAGACATTAATAAAAAGGTTTTATTCTGTATACCAGTGATATTTATTAATCACCATAGTGTATGGTAGTGTTTGTTAAAACTAGAATAGACATCTGGATTTAGATTTTATTTTTCAAAACAGTATCTTTTCTACATAATTTTCATAATAATTTATATAAAAATTGACTTTTACTGACAAATATCTATTTCAGCATTATATTATGCTTAGTCTTTATTAAAGTACCTAAACTGTTGTTTGTTAAACTCTTAATGAATACGTGCATTACAGGACATCGTTCTAAATGTCACAAACCGTAGCAAAATTTATTACTTCTACTTGAAGGTATGTAACTTCTTTAGTCACATCTTTTACACTTCAACTCATAAAAAAGTCACGGATAGAAAAATAAGACAGTTATATATATATTTTAATTTGTACGCCTTATAGTTTACACTTATTTTAGAGAATACTATGTGTTGCATGTATGAACAATATATGTTCACTTGACACAATACTTGTTAAGCGGAAATAAATTCTTATATCACATATTAAGAATATAAAACCCAATAATATACACATAATAAGAATAGATGAGGTTAATAACATCTATTCTGGGTAACCTAACAATGATTTATAATTTGTTTTGTAATATGTAAAAAATATAATAAAATGTTCCAATAAATTTTCTGGTGCTGTATAAATCAATTGAGAGATAAATATATTAATTTCTAAGATTTCTACTTTTTTCTATCTTTTATTTAGCATAATTTATACTAAAATTCTTTACCTTATACCATTCCCAATAGTTAATTAATGGAAAAACTGGCTTCGAGATATTTACTGAAGATAATGATCCAATGGTTAAGAAGATATTCGAAGAAATGTTACCAACTTTGATTCAAAAAACAAATGGAAAAAATATGACATTAATACTTACTGTAGGTGAGGTAAGTACAGTATATTTTGCTAATTTTTTTTTACTATTATTGTTGTACATGTATTATTTAAGTTAAAAATCCATTCCACTACATTTAACCCCTTGTTTAATTGTCACTCAGATACTTATTTTGTGTTATTATCCGCAAAATTATTTCAATAATGTGTTGAGAAAATTATAAAAATTTATTGTTTAATTTATGTAATTTAAACTTATAATTGTAGTAACGATAAATGTTTACTGTAACACATGAAAGTTTTTATCACTAACTAAAATCTTCTATTATTTTTTATAAAATAATAATCTGACTGAGAAAGCAAAAGCGTTTATTTTATTTATAAAAATCTTAAAAGAAATTATAAAAAATCATAATAGATTAACAAATATCGCTAATATTACTTAATTATAAAAAAAAAGGTTCTAAAATTTAAAAAACGTATAAATTATTTACATTTATAGAGTATAATTTCTTTTCATTTTAATACGTGCAGTTTTCGAAATTTATAACTTTGGAGTTTTATTTTTGGCTGTTATCTTTTATCATTCATAATATAGGAATTTATTTTTGTGAGAAATTAACATTCACTATAATGACAAAGTCCACAGCTGAAAAAAAATGACTATTTTTAACACACGACTGTAAATTACTTATTATTATTTGCGGATCGAAGAGTTGGAAGGAATTCGTTATCAGTGGAAGACTATAGTTCCTCAATTGACCTCCATTGTTTTCTTTCCAAAATACATCTACAGTGAAAATTTAAATGAAAAAATAAAGTAAATTAATTCAATTTGATGTGTCTAATAAAATATTAATCTCGAAAAGGAGAACAAAATCTCCTTTTTGTTATCTATATAGAGATAAATTTAGAAACTTATAATAATTTCCTGAAAGAAGCATCACGTCCACAATAACAAAACATTTTGCTTATGTTTATGTCTCATTCATTTTTTTTACAAAATGTTTTTTTTATAAATTTATTAATTAAAGTTATCATCATATATTAAGCAATTACTTTTTTCATGGAAAATAATATATTTTTCCAAATTATCAATAACTATTCAACGACTTTCAATTTGCTTTAAATAACTTTTAGTGAGAAGATTTTATAACACTCAAAAACAAAACAAAAAATATTTTTCAAAGAAAGCATGTTTCATTAACAAGAAAAATTTTGGAATGAAATTTGTATTGTGTTTAATTTCACACGTAAGAGAAAAGAATTTTTGTCGTTACAACTTTATGTATGGGGCAGATGAATTATTCAGTCAATTCTAAATATATATTTTAAGAAAAAAGAAATTTAAATTTAAAAAACCTTTCATAAGTTTAGTATGAAGTGAATAGCGAAATTCCTTTAAGAACTACGTACAAAAATACAATCAATCTGCATTTTATCGTTAATTACAGGTAAGAAAATTTAAAGAGGGAAGTGGATAAGTTAGATGTAGTAGGAATTAGCAAGATTCGGTGGGAAAAGGAAGAAAACTTTTGTTCAGATGATTTTACAATAATTAACTTAACGTCAAATAAGGGGCAGGTCGCAGTAAGTTTCGTAATGACAAAAAGGCAGGGAAGAAAGTAGATTATTTTAAACATCTTAGCGATAGAATCATTGTAATAAGGATAAAATCAAAACCAAAGCCGACAACTATTATTAACGTCTATATGCCTACAAGTGATGATCAGGTAGAGTGTGTATACGAAAAAATTGATAAAGTAATTAAACACATAAAAGGGGATGAAAATTTCATAGTAATTAAAGATTAAAAAGCCAGGTGATACTGCAAGGTTTCAGTTAGATTATATTATGGTTAAAACAAAGGTTGACGTTAATAATGTCAACTGCTTAACGAGCAGACATTAATAGCGACAATAATCTAGTGATAATGATAAATGTAGACTGGGTTTTAAAAACCTGAAGAAAAGGTGTCAGATGAATCGTGGGATTTAGAGAAGTTTGAGGAAGATGAGGTAAAGAAGATCTATGAGGAGCATATCACAAGAGGTCTGAGTAAAAATTATAAGGTAGAAAATATAGAACAAGAATGGGAGAATGTTAAAAGGAAATTCTTAAACCAACACAAGCGTACATAGGCAGACCTCTTTTACTAGTAAAAAAAACATATTTCTTTTAAAAGAAATATATTTCTCTTCTTTATTTTTATTCAGTTTTATTCAATTTTATTCAGTTTGATAAAAATAGGAAGAGAAATGATTATGGAAGTAGAATAATTCTCTTATTTCTGAAGTAGAATTACTAAACATGGACAAAGCAGGAGCGATAAAATCCCGAATTCCACAAGGGAAATGAGCTTTTATTCAAAAATATAGTTTACTTACATAAAAAATTTATTTAAACGTCAGGGAAACGTTTTTTGCCAGCGAAACGTTATATAAAAGTGAAATTTGGACGATCAGAATACCTGAGAAGAAAATATTAGAAGCTTTTGAAATGTGGTCCAATAAAATAATGTTAAAAATCAGATGGATGGATTAAGTAACAAATGAAGAAGTGTTGTGGCAAATCGATAGAAAAAGAAGCATTTGGAAAAATATAGATAAAAGAAAGGACAGACTTATAGGCCACATAATAAGGCATTCTGGAATAGTCGCTTTGATAGTGGAGGGACAGGTATTTGAGAAATATTGTGCAGGCAGGAAACGTTTGGAATATATAAAACAAATTGGTAGGGATGTAGGATTTAGGGGAAACATCGAAATGAAATGACTGGCACTAGAGTGGGAATTTTGGAGAGCTACATCAAATCTGTCAAATTACTGAAGTCAAAAGAAAAAACTAAAATGTGTACAAAGAAATATTTACATTATTTTCTTCTAATTTAGTTTATTCTTCAACGTCAAAGAAATTAATTAATTTTTTATTCGTTTTTGCGTTGCAGCGAATTCAGTTATTGTAATCAGGTTGTTACTCGTACTTTATATTGTGATTAATATTTGTCCTGCGAGATTAATCGCTGTTAGTTTACGGAATAGTTATATTTCATTAATAAAAATAATTTACTTCCATGTGGTCACACAATACAGAAAATAGGAACTGAACAGATGGTTGTACATTCAAGTTTTATCTATTCCTTATAAAAAGGTTCCATCTAAGTTAGCTACCATAGGAAATTAAGTATGTGTAGCATTTTCAAGAGATATAATATCTATCACAAAAATTCTTTCCGTGGTTTGTTTTAAATTTTTTGTAATAATTTCGTTACGAATTAAATAGAAAAGAATTCTTGTTGAAATAAATTAACAAACACAGAGGCTTAAATCTCTTTCCAAAAAAAAGTAACAGCTGTTTATTTAAGTTGTTAGCATTTTGTACCATAATTATTGAGAACTTGGTGGAAGAAAAAAAAAATATATATATATATATATATATATAACAATTTTTAACTTTCCGTCAAATTATATTTGTGGTATTAATGCTGATAAATTTATTAAACTATTGCTTGTTCAGCAATAACCCCACTAAGAGATTTTCTATTTATATTCAATTATTTTTGTAATTTTATATGATATTAAGTGTTAAGTGCATTCTGAGATAA
This sequence comes from Zanna intricata, assembly GCA_010016005.3. Taxonomy (NCBI): domain Eukaryota; kingdom Metazoa; phylum Arthropoda; class Insecta; order Hemiptera; family Fulgoridae; genus Zanna; species Zanna intricata. The sequence goes on along the minus strand of JAAAKQ030285170.1, from coordinate 3,488 downwards.
CAAATGCCGTAACTTTCTTTCGACATTAGTAAGAAGGGATTGAATTGATTACTGCTGTCCTTTTGAAGGAGTTCAAGCTCAACAAAAGCTGAAATAATTTCATAAGAAGTTATATACTTCTTTAGAGCACTGGATAAAAATAATCACGTTTCTTTTTTACATCATTTTAAGCCGAAAATTTCCAACTCCAGCTGCAACAAAAGTCAAATATTTTTGTACAAGCCTAACCATGATATAGCACGGTAACGTCAAATCATGGTTTACCAAGATTTTATCACCCAACAGACTAAAAGACTAATTTGAATTGACAATGTTCAACTTTAGACCAGTAGAATTAGTTTGGATATCTGGTTATACTGCTTGTCATCATTATTGAATAAATTTATATTCTGAATTATTCTTTTGTGTTTTAATTCTATGTTATATTACACATACTAATCGTAGTCTTTTTGTCTTTAATGATTTTAAATTTGCAACCAGAAACCACTGAAATGTAGATGAAATTATTTTTCCAACGGAATTTGGGATAAAGGATTAGCTAACATACGCACATACTGTACTTGCGTACATACTTTACGTTGGGCGAACATACGGTTTATTTCTCGCTGTTTTCTACAGGTCATCATTCAATATCTACCAAATTTATCAATTCACACTCAGTATGATTAATAACATCTCAATCTAGCTTTGATACAAAACACGTTGCAACTACTCTTATACTTTTATGGTTGAAGAAGTTATATTGAAAAGTGTGAATAGCTTGGTCATCCATTCCAAAATGGTGCTTCCAAATACATCCAAAATCTAGAAGCCCAATATACACTGTTGGTTCCAGTTATTATTATGGCGGTAATATTATAAAAATATCTGTGTGTAATCAGAAAATATCAGCTATGTTTCTTCTGAAAGAAATAATATTCACTGCAGAAACAACTTTTAAGTTAAACAACTCAACAGTATCACTTGTAAGTCGGACCTGTGGGATAAGTATGTATTGTGTTATACTAGTCAGCTCAGTGAATTGAAAAATAGGAAAGTATTTACTATTCCTTTTTAAAAGCAAAACTGAGAAGGGAAGCTTACTGATTCTAAGCTAAAATGGCTAAGTCGTTATGGGAAGGAGATAATTATAATCTCGTGGAATTAGAATGATACGGTTATGGAAGCAAAAATATTTAACAAAATATTATCTTAATAAATTTTAAATATTAGTTATGGTAATATTTCTTAATTACTTTTTCACCACTGTTTTGCAAAGCAAATTTGAGAACCCAGGTTTATTGATTCTAAGCCGTTATGGAAAGAAGATATAACTTCATGGAATTAGATAAACAGTTGGAGCTATGTAAGGCAAACATTTTTTGTTTGTGTTGCAAAATATTGTATTGAAAATATTAAGTAATTTTTGGGTAATATAGGATTTCTTAATCATTTTTTTAAACAGTATTAAAATGAAAAAATAAATATTAGGAGCTGATCGTAAATTTTTTTATTTCTGTACAATTTTATTATTGCAATCACGAGTAGTTTGATATATAAATAACAATTAAATTTATACCAATTTTTATTTTTTTTATTTTTAAGATTCATAACACACTTAAATTTTTATTTGTTCTTTTTATTTTTCAGAAATCAGAAAATCTCCCACCACTCTATTCTCAACTGGTTATATTTTTATCGGTAATTAAGACAATTTATCTATTAGAATTTATTTTTGAGTTTAAACCACTGTACGTTTTTTCTTATTTGCATATTAGTTGAAGAAAGTTATTGAACAAAGGTTTCCACATTTATCAGAGGTGCTGGGTTCATGTTCCTGTGGGATGGAGTCTGCTTACATTAATTTTTTCCTTTATTCCTCTATATTTTACCTTCTCGGTAATATCTTAATGGGTTTTTTAAAGTTCGTCTGCAAGAACGTTTTCTGGATTTGAGAAAAATGACGATAAGTGTCCATCCTTTCTATTTATCACTCCAATCCTGAATTTAGATCGTTTGTTGAAATTTCTTTTTAGTATTGAATAAATAATTATAGTAACTTACGATCAATAAAATTGGATGTTACTATAGATAATAAGTACCTTTAACGAGTCTCTATGACTATTCAGAAAATCAAAGAAATAGCTTGATTTTCCATTGATGGAGGAATAATTGTAAAGAAACATTCGTTTGTGAAATCATGTTTGTTGCAAGAAAAAATATTTTCTTAATTCTGTTATATTGTGTTACGAAATAAGATTACTCGTGTATACTTGTTTACATCCGATAGGCTATTTCTTCCAAACTCATTAAATTTAACATTTTTCTTTTAAACATACTATTTCTAACCATCAACCGTTTGATAAAAATACCTGCCGAGCCTCTGCTATGTAACTGACAAAGAGTTAACTTTGAGAATTAATATTATTATTTTTAAATATTAATTAATTTATTTTCAGTGATTAGCGTTTTTAAATAATAACATGTTTTACGTTTTACTCTATTTTATTATTCAAAAATACTGTCAGTTTGGATGTACTCAAGAATCTTTTAGTTTTGTTCTTAGCATTCTCGGAACTATTAAAGCGGTATCGAATTTTTTTTTTTTAGTGGTTAAAATCTTTCGTTCACATGACTCATAATTTGTACAGGAATTACAATATTCTTTCCTAATTAAAAAAATTGTTTGCTTTAATTATTTCCATTTGGAAAAAATTGTTTTGCTTTAATTAATTACAGGTAAATTAAAATGTCACTGTAGAAAAATCATGAATTTCAATATGTATTCCAACTTCTGAAAAAATTAACATAATGATGGAAAATATTTTCAAAATGACTTTTATCTTCAAAAAAGAAACACAAAACAGTGACAGAACCTTCATCTCTAGCCTCTAAATCTTCTTTTTCCATTATAGCACCTTATTTATTATTGTATCATTAATATTATTACTATCACTTGAAGTAGGGGGTGTTTTATACAAAACGGCTTATTTGAAATTCGTATTCTTTTTGAAAATAGATTCCTGGCTTCAAAATTTACAGATTTCCTGGGTCCCAGTAGGTTCTCAGCCTTTCATACCTGTTAACTAAATGAATGTAAACATTGTGTTGTCTAAATTAAGTTCTTAAAAGTTTCTCATACCTTCGAGTAAATAAGAGATGGAGAGGAGATAAAAATGCTGTCCAGATTTGTAAGTTGCCAATGATCTTTCGCTTTCTAAACTCCATAAGTACCAGTAAATATCTAAAATTAGTACTCTTTTCTGTCAACCTGTTTATTTGTGTAGCCATTACAACAGCAAAAAAAATTTAATAAACTAATATTTTCAAAGAAATTCTCATATTCCAGCCAACCACAAGTATCTAGTTCCTTTTCTGCTCAGTAAAAAACACAAAGAAGTATTTTAGCTGATAAATTTAAAAAAACACATATATATAATAATAATAATAATATCTTTTATTTTCAGTCAAACACATACAAATTACAAAAAAATAGTAGGCTTTAAACT
>JAAAKQ030285137.1:0-10396 GCA_010016005.3 Zanna intricata | reverse complement strand
GATTTGGAAAATGGAAACGAAGGAAATATAGTTGCTTTTTTGCACGCCAGTGGACTTATAACTAATGTATAACTATACAAGCTATAAATTAAAATTAAATTAAATTAAAATGTGACGAGGGTCACATTCACATTGCTATGGAATGTGACCATAGCAGTCGATGCTCATATAAAACCTAATTAAAAAAATAAAAATAAAAATATTCGCAAAATTATCAAAAAATAAATAAAAAGGTAACCTTAATTATACAAAATATGGAGACTATTTAGCTTTTCCCCCTGTATCGTCCCCTCCAAATCCACCTCCTCAAATTGAAAATTTTATAGTATCATTGCTGCTACTATAGAAACATTATATAAGTTGGTGAAAATCGGTCCAGTAGTTCTGGAGACATAAGGCGATTTAAATGCCAACATACAAACTTACATACATATACACATTTTTTCGTGGAAATTCCGTCATTTTTCGATTTTTTGGGGTCCTTAGAGGTCAATACGTCAAGATTTAGTGAAAACTGGATCATTTGCGCAATTTTGACCGATCACTATAGTTTTCCTTCTACGTTAACTATAGCTGCTATATAGACGAGAAAGTATAAACACTATAGTAGGGAAATACAAGTTCTGGGAAAGAAATTTCTATTTCTAACATTTTTCTAAATGCTAGGCTCCTCATTAGGCGTAGCAGACGTTTTTCATTTGTTAGATACCGAACCGGTTCAACTACCACTCATATAACCCTAGTCCAGCATCTGTATATTATGTCAATAACGTATATATTACTACAGAAATTTTTGAACTCCGTATAATTGAATTTTTTCTTCCACTGAGTTCAGACAATGTAAAGCATTATTTAACAAGAGCAGAGGAAACAGCATATTAATTTGTTAATTAAAATTACTTATGATCGTACGCAGGTAAAGAAATTGATGCACAATCGACAACAGTCGTAGTTACTTTTTCTGATAAATCTCGTAGATGCTTCCTACTTTTTCTAATAAGTTTCGCGTGGAGGACTGATTATTTTTGAAAAAAAAAAAAACTATTTTCAGAAGTAATTTATTCGTATCGGTTTGCCTTCGACCGTAACAGGTAAAAAAACAAATTGATTAAGAAGAAGTTTGATTTATTTGGCCAGTTTGATTTATTAACGGATCCTCTCGACTTCTGTTTGCGTTATTATAAATGAAATTAATTAATAACATCATAGATCAGATATTTCCGTAGAGCTTCAACCTTTTGTCAGTGCACCAGATTAATCCTGTATAATCTTGAAATTAATCAAGATTAATTCTTGATTAATCACTTGCTCATCGTTTAACATATTAATTCCAAACCTATCGATTTTGAATACCGACGTCGATAAAAATGGATAACCTTTTTATAATATGAATCTTGCATTTAACTTAACAAAAGCATTTAATAGTTTATATAAAATAAATAAGTATCGGATTTATCGCAGAAGATTAAAATAATTACATATTTTTTTTTAATTGAACTATTATGCGTGAAGGTAATTTTTCAGTATCTAAAGTAGAAGTTATGAAAGCACACAATACCCGCTGTACTAAGTGTCAACCGTATAATTTATTCAAAGGAATAATAATCGTTTGTATAACACTACTACTTCATTTATTCGGTTTTAAAGAAGTAAAGAGATTTTTAATTGAAGTTCTGACTGCCTCGCTTAACTAAAAAGTAAACTCTATAAATACGAATTCTGCATATATTAAGAGTATTTCACGAGTTTCATTATATTAGTTTTCTTTGTTAGATAAAAGTTCATTTCTACTCCAAAGGTAGATAAGAGTCTTCTCTTTATCTTTCACACGTTTCGTTTTTTTTAAATGTAATTTCTTATACCTTAATATTTAAATATTATTTCATTACTGACTACTGTCGATAAATGGATATACTTATTAAGTCCGATATCGATTCAAAATTACCGTAATTTAAAGAAGAGTAAAGGTTTATTTTATGTATTTTCAATCATTTGGCATTACTAAATTACATAGGATAATTTATATTACGATAATTATATGGTGATGAAGAAAGGCACTTACGCACTTCCTGCAGCGTCTTTGCACGGTGTGTTGGGCTCGAAGCCAGGACGCTAGCCACTCTGATCTAGCAAAGTTAAGTGGGTACTGGGACATGGAGCCGTAGCGACTATGAAACAGTGTTATTTCCATCCCCTACCGACTAAACCTCCCTCACCGTCTTTCCATTAGCGGCTGAAATCCCTATCGGCACGTCATCGGCCAGCCCTAGAGGTCGTGGCAATAGATTAAACTATCAGTTGCCCTTCCTGTCCGGGCTCCTACATTGGAGCCTCCCTTCGAGGTCCTCTTGGGATCGTTAGAACGAAGCGACTTCCCGCTTGTGAGAAGTCAATACGTTCTTCCTCCAAGAAGCTACCCGTCCCGTCCAACTAACCTGACCAAAAGGGGCGGCATTGAAAAATATGCGCATTGAAAAATATGAAAATGCCCCTCCCTCACCCGCTCGTGACCTCTCAAATCTAAGAAAGGCCCGCAAGCTTCATTGATCCAAGATCGCAAGTACCCCGATCCAGTGCACTCTTGCATGTGTGCTGGACCAAGGCATCCTCTGCAAGCATCCTCTGCCTCCCATGGCCTAGTCGTTACCACGTTTCGTCATGAACGATAATTATATCTAAATTACGACTATGTAATTATTACTAAATATGTAGTAAATTATGTAATTATTGTAATTATGATAAAATAAATAAAAGTATTTTGTGATTAAAATTAAAATTTTAAGTAAATATCTAAATTTACAAAAATTTTATTCGTACTGGTAACAATTTAATAAGTCTGTATTTTAAGAGATGTATTAGAACTTGATATACCGATTTAAAATGTTCACAAAGTTCAGTATAATGAAATATAGACGAGAAAATCCAATCGGATCGAGAAATAAGAAAAGAAATACCTAACATAATATAAGTCAAGGTTTTCCAATTGACGCTAACGCGATTGGCAATTTTTTCGTCTAAAATGAAAACTATCCCTCTTACAATTTTCTTCTTTTTTCTTTCATTTTATTCTTACATTTTTGTTTTAGGTTTCCAATTGATCGTAGCCGTTAGCATTTCTACCTCTATCTATCCCATTTACCATTTGTAATTAACGTAAAAGTATAATTTAATATTTACCTACATTTTAAGATAATTTCAGACGGCATTTGTATTTAGGTAATTAATTTTATTAACTACACAAATTCGCATTGACATACAAATTTGCATGACACTTGTAGTAAATAAACCAAATCAATCAATTTATATTTAATTTTAGAAAAAAAAATATGTCTATTTAATAAAACTACTTCAGTTATGATTTCTGAAGTAAATATTGTTTAATTTATTCAAGCATAGCCTGTTGGTATGATTATATAATGATTAAATAATCTCAGGAACTCAAAAATATGTTGTTTTTAATTTTATAAAAACTAAAACTTGATTGTGTATGTAAAATTTTATGTAAATTATATAACGGTGATCGTCGTGTGTTTAAAATTATGTCGACTTACGCCCTGTCATTGTAAATGTCTCCACCGTTATTATAAATTCAATGACAAATTTATTAAACAATGACAGGATGTAAGTCGACATAATTTTAAACACACGACGATCACCGTTACATAATTTACATAAAATTTTACATACACAATCAAGTTTTAGTTTTTATAAAATTAAAAAACGAATTTTTGAGTTTCTGATGATGGAAACGTTCCGAAAGCGCTTGGACTAAATGTATAAAATTGTTAGCAAATAGGTTTAATTATTTAATCATTAAATATTGTTTAATTAAAATTATGATGCATTCTTTCATTAATTTTACATGAATCACTTATCTTCTTTAATTTAAAAAAATAAATAAATTCAATGAATGGACTGTTTCTAATTTTTTTATCGACTATCGTAATAAAATAACGAGAAGAGATTTGGAAAAACGGTTTGTTGAATCTTTTCCAGCATAAAATTGCATGTTACATCATATGTAATTATCCTTGTTACTGCAGATAAAATATTTATTTTGAATAGTGGTTAGAGACGGCCGTTTTTCTGATCTGGAGAATTTAATTGTCAATATCTAACATACGATGGAGCTGTGGATTCGGAATTTTCACTAAAGTTTTACCCGTTCAAATCTAAATTAAAAGCATGTGTAATATGACCATCACGCCGTTTAATTCAATATGGCCGATCCAAGATGGTCGACAATAATTTCAAACTCAACTCAGGGTAGTTTTTTTTTATACAATAGACAATTACATGTATTCTGGTAACGTGATTGCATTCAATTATCTATATTAAGCCGTTTTAAAACTTTCCGGACACTCTGTATACAAAATGATTCAGTAAAAAGAGAAATTTTGATATTTGTGTCAATAGCTATCGGTAAGTGAATAACTTATAGAAGCTAGGTTACGCCATCTTGGTATTTATCTTATAATGGACACTTGAAATGATGCGCAATGTGTTTTTGCCGTCAAAGCTTGTTAGAAAAATAATTACAAAATAGGAGCAGCGCGTAGAGAAATCCGCCGATAGTCTTATTTTAGGACACCAAGATCGTATATCGTCAGAACATGCTGGTAAAAAATGGATACGTAATTTTTGAGCGAAGAAGAAACTTCGTGATGGACCGTTCGTACGCCAGAGAGTATCAAAACTATTCGAACTGTTATCATAAGAAACCGATATTTGATCGGATAATGAATTAATTACATTATACAGAACAATCAATAGCGATGGCAAAACTTCTAATCTCTTTTTCATTACTAATCGATATTTTTCAATTTCAATATTTTCATTAAAAAAATTATATTTAATGGAAAATAGACAGAGAATTTACGGATCTTTTTCGGAATTCCCTACTCCCAAAAAAAAAACTTAACTTTTAACCAATCGGCCAAAAATCAATATATTTTTAATATTCAATAAGAATTAAAAAAAATTATATGTTTGCTATGCTTGATCCTTCTTCTCCTCTTTATCTTTTTAGCCTCCGGAACTACCGTAAGGTATTACTTCAAAGGATGATGTGTATGAAATGTGAATGAAGTGTAGTCTTGTACAATATCAGGTCGACCACTCCTGAGAAGTGTGATTAATTGAAACCCATCCACCAAAAAACACCGGTATCCACGATCTAGTATTCAAATCCGTATAAAAAATTTTTATCTTTCCTAGGATATGAACCTTAGAACTCTCGACTTCGAAATCAGCTGATTTGCTATGTCGCGTTAACCATTAGACCAACCCGATGGGTTATATGCTTGTTCCTCAAACATTTTTTTATACTTCATTAATAATTTGATTAACTGATATCTATTTACTTTCCATTCAAAGTTAGTACGAATTAGTAAATGAATTAAAATTAGTGTAACTACTGTACATTAAAATTATCAAGATTCCTGCCACAGCGATGTTTCTAGCTATGAAAATATATAATGTACACGATCATAAAAATTATTAATTTTTTTATTCATATAAATATAAAGCTATCTAAAAACGTATATAATTCCCGATTAAAGTAAAGAATAAAAATATTGATCGTTTTAAAATAATGAATTAGCATCGGTGTAAACTTTTGTACGAAAAAAATATCTGTAACTAAGATTGAAGTGAAGACAACATTTAAATTACATTTCAACAAAAACTAGTCCTCAGTTTATTTATATAAATATAGAAATTATTTATTTAAGCTATTAATATGTAAGTTATAAGTCAAGAAAGTTAGTCCATCAGGAAGTACTACACTTAAAAAACATTACAGCTGCTTTAACAGACTAAATACTGATAGGCTGAAAGGATGCGATGCGAGTTGGTAAAAATCCCGCATATTACATGATTGCGGTAATGGCCATCGGCAGAATAGGAGATAGCGTTAATGCGAGAAACTTACTCTCGTGAATGGAAACGATCTGCCGTTAGAACTTTAGAAATATCTACCGATTATATATGCAGTAAGTTAACTTTCTTATTTAACTATTTTGCTTTAAATATCATATAAATTAATAGTTAACAAATGTCGTTATAGAATATTTAAAAATTTAATAAGTAATATTATTATCATCATAATAATGTGTTACACAATGTTTGGTACGATAAAAATCGTGTATATACAGATAGAGTACGGGATAATCGAGTAAAATACTTTCAATGTTTATTTCCTGGCACGAAGTAAAAGATATATTGTGATCGCGAAAAATTTCGGTTTTCAAATTTCAACGGAAATATCCATTTTGACTAGTTTCGGCGTGACGTTTGTACGTACCTACCTCGAATAACTCAAAAACTATTACATATAGGATGTTGAAATTTTGGATTTAGGCTGCTGTAACATCTAGTTGTGAACCTCCACTTTTGGTTGAAATCGACTGAATCTAAAAAGCCCAAATTCCAAATTTTTTTTTGGATTTTGGATACTTTTATAACTGCAGTAATAAGCCCTCGTTGAGAGCTTATCAACGATATATAATAAGTAGTACAAATTTTCATTAGTTTCAGAATTATAGCCAAATAAAATTTTAGTTAATGAAATATTTGAATATTGCAAGGGGAAGACACATCGGTTCGAATCAGACTTCATCTCCTTTATTTTTAACTTTGTTATTTTTTATTTAAATATATTGATTTATTAATTATTATTAACCTCTATTTATAGGAAACATGTTAACGATAAATAATAATTAATAATATTAATAAAAAAAATACGAAATGATATCGGAAATTATTAACGAAATAAAATTTTGTGTGATTTCGTTAAAAAAATAATGTGTTTATGTAATTTAATATGCGAATAAATAAAGTCGTGTCCACATCAAATTTGTTTAAAATTATATATTTTCTTTCTTTTTTATTTCTATTATTAAATTATTATTATTTATCTTAAGTTTTTTTTACAGTCAAAGGTTAATTAATTATTAATAAATCAACATAATTAAACTAAAAAAAAAGTTAGAAAAAAAGGATATGAAGTGATTGTCTTCTCCATATAAAATACAAATATTTCACTAATTAAAATTTAATTCAGCTATAACTTTGGAACCCATGAAAAAAGAACCACTTATCATATATAATTGAAAAGCTCTCAATGCTGGTTGATTACTGCAATTAAGAAAAAGTCCAAAATCAAAATTATTTTGGATTTTGAGATGTTTAGGTTTAGCCGGTTGCAATCAAAAGAAAAAACGGTCCACAACTAGATGTTACAACAATAGTAAATCCAAAATTTCAACATTCTACGGCTAATCATTTTTTAGTTATGCGAGATAAGTGCATATACGTACATACAGAAGTCCCGCCGAAACTACTTAAAATGGATTCAGGGATAGTCAAAATGGATATTTCCGATGAAATCTGAAAATCGAAGCTTTTTGCGATTACAATACTTCCTACGGAAAGTAAAAATGTGTATATGTAATTTAATAGGCGTCGAAGAAAGTCATGTGGTGTCTAGATCAGATTTTTTAAAATAAATATTAAACAAAAAAAATATATATATATATATATACATATATATTTTTAAGAGGAATAAAAGATGTAGTAGGGTAGTTAGGCTCAGGTTGACGAAGTGGGAGGTAGTAGTAGGGTAATTGAGGGTTCTCAGGCGTAAAAAAAAAAAAAAAAACGGGATGAAACTAGACAAAACATGGCGGCTAGGGCGTGGGAGGCTACTACCCACGCCCTAGACTTAGGTCAGATTAGTAGAGCGGGACGGGTAGCCTTTTGGAGGAGGAACGTGTTGGCTTCCCACAAGCGGGAAGTCGCCTCGCTGTAACGATCCCAAGAGGACCCCCGAAGGGGGGCTCCGCTGCAGAAGCCCAAGCAGCAAGGGCAACTGATTGTTTAATCTGCTGCCACAACCTCCAGGGCTGGGCGATGGCATGCCGAGAGGCGATTCCACCCGCCCCTGGAAAAACGGTGAGGGAGGTTTAGTCGGTAGGGGGTGAAAATAACACTGTTTCATAGTCCTACGGCTCCATGTCCAGTGCCCAGTTAGCTTTGCTAGGTCAGGGCAGCTAGCGTCCTGGCTTCGAGCCGGACACATCCTGCAATGATCCTGCAGGAAGTACTTAAGTGGCATTCCTTCATCACCGTTCAAAAAAAAAAAAAAAAAAGATCTGCAAAAATATTATTTATTTATTACACGACTGCCCAAAAATGAGTTTATTAGGGTGTATATGTATGTATGTATGTTCTATCGTAGCAGCTCAACGACTGAACAGATTTACATATATATGGCCCCGCGTTGGAATCCTTACGTCATTGGGAGTGTCATAGCTATATGAATATATTGTTTAAATAAATCTAAAAAAAACTGAAAACAGAATTATACTATAAACAAATCCTATATTGGCACTCACTCACTCTTTAATTATTCTTTATTAAAGACAAATTTTTTTTATTTTTAAGCAGTCATGTTTATTATTAAAATATTTTGCCGATTATTTCAAAGTTTCCTTCCATATACGAGTATATTGCTTATCATTTGATTTACAATATATATATATATATAAACGGGAAAGGAAATAAAACTGAAGTATTATTTCCATCAATCGTTAGAGAGGATTCTCCCCTCTCAATCTCTCTCGTGGGAAATTTTTTTTTTTATTAGTCCTTGCTTTGGATAGATTTTTCCTATAAAAAGTTTTATAATTTGTAAAACTTAAAATACTTCGTTATTTTGTAAAGTGTTGTTATTTAAATGACGTTTCAAAAATAACTATTTACTTTATAAACTATATTGTCTGCAGATTTTCTACGTTAGGAAAAATGTTAGTAAAAGTTAAAGAATAAACTCTTGATTTGAGGAAAAAGATGTATTCATAACTATGTTCTTGAAGTAGTTCTGTGAATCAGTTTAAGGCAAAATCAAGGTTGTTTACTATCCGTTTTTAATTCACTAAGATATTTTATGATACCGTACTTGTCTTGTACAGCCAATTTCACGGTATAACGAATCTATTTTTAAAATTAGTCTTATTCAAACGATATTTTATTTAAAACTTATGATATTTCTTATAAATTAATTAAAATATTATTTTTTTTGTTTTTAATTTTTAACCAAATTAATTATTTATTTATAAACAGAAAGAAATTTGATGAAAGAAAATTAAAAAAAAAAAAAAAATTTTAAGTCAACTGAATATGTAATTCTAATCGTTATTAATATGAGTCGTTTTGAACATATCCAGCTTAAATTTTATTAAGCTCGCACGAGGACTCCCTGGCCCCTGGCGTGAACATGTACACACACACACACACACACACACACACACACACACACACAAACAAACACACACACATACAAAAAAAACCAACACACCTACGCATAACAAAAAAAAAGTGTGGCTATGTGAAGAGGGAGAGTGAATAGTAAAATGACTATGTAAGAGAGATGTTTATTAATAGATGAAGAACACCAGAAGAAAAGAATAAGTACAAATTGAATGCGGATGGGTGTGCGAGTACGTGAAAAGCATGAATGAGAATGCGAAGATTTTACGTTTTGTTTATGTTAACAGGAAGAAGATAGCTAATCGGAAGAGCGATTAAGAAGAGAATGTAGTCCAAAAGCAAGAATTTTGGACCTTCCCCCGAGACTGAATTATGCTTAATTGCGTGTCTGGTCTCGGGACGGCGAAGTCCGGTGAGGGAGGTTTAGTCGGTATGGTGCAGGTTATATTATGCCTAACAACATTTTGGCAGAGCCTGTTAGCTAGCCTGGGACAGAGAGCGTACTGGGTTCGAGTCCTACACACCCGTTATGGCGTGCATAATTGGCATACCTTCATTTTCGGAAAAAAGCTTAAATTTTATGAAAGTAAAAAAAAAAAATTTCAGATGCGGTGCAATGGAATATGTTCAAAATAAAATGGAAGTTCTTTGCTACGCTGTAGAACTTTTTTTTACAAAATAAAGAATGTAAACAATCATGATGAAGTGTAATTTCTTGGCGACTAATATCAATAAACAAGCACAATTGTTATATTGTATTCCACGGATAAACAGTTGCTCACAAATAACTGGAAAATGTTTATTCCCGTAGAATAGGCTGACTGTCTTATTTGAAGCCTTATCTAATTAATAATGTACGAGTACGTACACATATATTGTTAGTATATTTTTTAATCGGACCGATATCGTCCGGTTTAAGAAGAAGTATGATATCATTAAATCTAAAATAATAAACGAAATGTAACGGTTAAGATAAAATATACAACAGAAATAACAAAATAAAATCAAAATTTACGGTCGGTTAACGTTAAATATTTACGTAAAACGGGAAATTCCGTCAGAATTCAAAAAAAGTGTTACTATCATGATTCCAAAGACAGCGGGAGCAGTTAAATGTGAAGAATAT
>JAAAKQ030285126.1:0-10396 GCA_010016005.3 Zanna intricata | reverse complement strand
CGCAATAATTCTGCTGGTATCCTATCTATCCCAGGAGCCTTTCTGCTATTCAGATCTTTTAACGCTCTATTAAATTCTAAATTATATTTTAGAATCTAATTCTAAATATTAAATTTTTTTTATATTACTTGTTTATAAGGAATTATATATATTTAGCATTATTATTTATTATATCCCTATTTATTTGTTATGTAATATATATATTTTTTCCCCCTGTCTTTTTAAACACCCACGTAGCAACTGGAACCACCGTTAGGTATGTCATCAGCCGCTGCGCAGTGCCGTGGGAGCAGATTAACCTACCACTCCACATCTTGGATCCTCCTTTTAGGATCCCCCATGGTTCTCCCTTGCTTTACCGTGATACTCTGACACCCCGCTTCTGGCGTGCCAAAGAGTCCCTCCACAAGGGAGCTACCCTTCCCGGCCCTACCGAGAGTCAAGTGTGCGTTATACACACGTGCCCTCTCACCCGTGCGCGATCTCTGATTCCATTGAGGGGCTCCCATGCGTCCTCGGAAGTACTCCGATCCAGGAACTCTCTTCCGTGAGCCTCCGGACCAGAGCATCCTTAGCAATTGGGCTGCCTCCCTTGTCCTAAACGTCGCCACGATTCACCCCCAGGAGTACACAACGTTTTTTACGCCTTTCATGAATAAATGCTCAAATGTTATCTTGCATAAAACAAATACATGGGAAAAATGCAACTAAATTTAACAGGAAATACTTCAGAATAGAAGACACAAAACAGAACAGAAGAGCAAAAAGTAAAAATTCAGCAAAATTAAAAGCTATGATAATCCAAGATAGACTCGAGGTCTGGAGGACCTACTATTCCCGGGAGCCGTGTCACCGTTGTCGCATCCAGGTGGGTAGGAGTGCCATCCTTGATGTTGTTCAGTCAGCTTTCCACTCAGTGTAGTCCCTGTCCTTTCTTCGAAGGATGATGGTGGCGAGACCCTTTATCCTCGTCCACTCTTTCATTATATAATATATTAGGGATAAATATACACATATTTAACAAAATACGAAGAGACTAATAATGTAATTCGTGGATTTATTATTTTTATGATTTAATGGTTTTTTTTTTCAGTATAAAGTTAAAATTGTGTAAGATTTATAGAAAATTTTAAGAAATCAATGAGATATAAATAATCATATAGTTTAACATAATTTTTATTTCTTAAATATACTCTAGATATACTTTTATTGAATACCTGGACCACCAATGATTTGTTTAAATACCCAAAGTATTAGTTTTAAACAATATAGGAATACTATTTTATTATAAAATTAACAGAAAGGATAAGATAAAAGTAAGTTTTCTTACTTTAAAAGTAACAAAACATACTTTTAAAGTAAGTTACTTGTAAAAGGATAAGTTTTGTTATCACAATAACGTAAATTTTGTAAACTTGTCATGACGTCAAAATAGACGAAAATTTGTTTTCAAAATGGAAGAATCACATCGGCCGGATACTACCACAAAAGTGGGCCTTCGGTGTGTTTTGTAAGGAAACGAAGAAGTGGTCATGGTCGAGATACCGGGTAGAAGTGCTGACTCATTGCCATTGGCTAATAATTGCATAAGAATATGCTCTTCGTTCGTTAACGTGATTATTTCAGATACATTGGCATGACCGGATTTATAACCTCCCGAGAAATTACATTCATATGGCTTATGAATCATTAGAAAATTTTGTCGATTCTCAAACAAGGGCACACACTCAACAATTGAAGGCACGTGAAAATTGGCAAAGAGTCGAAGTAAGAAACAGTTCGGCACTCATAGGCAAAGGATCGATTCGTACCTGGCGGAGTTTATGTGGCGTCAGTGTAATCGTAAGCGTGATTTATTTATTAAGATCTTGCAAGATATTGCCGCTTACTGGCCACGTGAATGACAGGTGAGTTATAGTTTTATTTTGTAATTAATATTGAAAAGTATGGAACCGGTTTGTTATTGTAAACTACAATTTCATTACATAAATTTTAATGAAAAAAGTGCTAGATAAATATGAATTGTATTAAAAAAAAAAAGAAGTAAATATATGTTTTTAATTAAATCTCATAATATTAAGAAACATAACCCGTAAATAAAGTAACTCAACTTTCTTGATAGGTATGAAAAGTATCCTAATTGCTATAAGTTCTTTTATCTCACAACGGTGCTAGTTCTCAAAACATTTAACGCTTTTGAAGATCACTGAAATAGCGGAATAAAAACGGCAGGCAAATTTGCCGATACCACGTGGAATCCTATTACGCCGAATTCATATGGCGTCGCACGATAGGGGATAAGAACCTGTTCCAGAAAATACTCGAACCAATAACGGATAACTGGCCGCCGGAAGTTGCCATGTAGCAGTCAGAAAGTAAATTTTCCGTGATCTTTAAATTAAAGTAATTCAATGGGCCATTAAGTAACAATAAATCAAGAAATTCGTTCGAAGCCACCGATTGAAGAAAACAAGTGGTGACGCTGGTATTCGATAAAAGTTTCTTACTTCTGATTATTGGAAGCTAAATGTATTTGAAACTAAGAAATAAATGTTAATATGCAAAATCCAAAAAGATTCGGACAAATTTTCAATGCTGGGATTTAAACACACACACACACACACATATATATATATATATTTTTTTTTTTCTGAAAATACGTCTATAAAAAAATAGAAAACCCTCACTGAGTAGCTCAAAACTAATTTCTCTATTTTTCGGATAAATGTGAAATTTAGCAAAATATTTTAAGGAGAATATTTACATAAAATAAGGAAATATAATTTTGATTAACCACTTCCCAAACAGATACAATTAAATGAGGATTGAAAAGGAGTTCTAAGACAAGACTGGAAGATCGAAATCGAAATCTTGCAGGTATGTATCTAAGGAAGAAAAATATTACTGTTGAAATATTTTTTCCTTACTCAACCTTAATGGTGATGGGTGAGAAGGAGTACAAATAATTTTTCAAAAAAAATTTTATCTTAATTCACCAGAGATGAAAAACGGAGAAAAAAATTTTGTTTGAAATATTTTCTTAAATAGTTATTCAGAGTAATATTTTTTTTTAGTATTTCTTTAAATTTAGTAATAAATGTTAATCTGATAATAGTTTATTACCTAGGAATGTTATGTCTACGTAAATTCTTAGTCGATGTTTTTGAAAAAGTTATTTAATTTTTGATATTATTCTATTAGGTTTTTATGGTGGTTTATGGTAAATACCTATTTTTATTCATCATTTTTAACGATTATTTATAAAACGTATCTCTATTAATGGATAGTCTACTGTTTACCTATTAAGTACGGTTGTTTGACCACTAAATAAAAAAATATATATAGTTTGAATCAAAAATTAAAAGCAAGATAAAAATTTGTTATTGATAGGTTTAATGTAAAAAATAGGTTTGGTCTATAATATATTATTATTGTTATTATAATTATTATTATTATTATGAAGTGTCAAATAAGATTATTTTTGATAAAGGATTAAGATTACGTTTGTACTTATATACCTACAATAGTTTAAATTATATTCCACATGACTAAAACATCAGTTGGACATTTTACAACTTTACTACCTGTTTTTTGGTTTTATTTTATTTTTTTTTTAAATCCATTAGGAAGGAAAAAATATATTCAGGTATAAGTTAAAAGATTAGACGACAAAACACACATACACACACACACACACACACACACACACTCACAGAAATCTCACAACAGTGTTTTTCTTTTAATAAACTTTTAATTCACACGTACAAATGTGAATCAGATGTCATGATTATTTTATTTACATTACAAATTTTTTTTCTTTTAATTTTAAAAAAAGATTCCTTTGACAATTATAAAAAAGTTAAGTAATATTTGTTGTACTTTACGATATTTCATCCATTATATTCTTTTTTAACCATTGGTACTTGTTTTGTGAGGGTTTCTGTAAACTCGCATAAACATGATAGTATAAAGACTAGTCTGAAATTAAACAGAGTTATGGCTATAAAATATAACTTGAAGCTATTGAAAGGAAATTATATACTGTAATTAAGGTTTATCTATATTGGTATGAAGTAGCATAGTGAGTCTGCAAAAATTATTTGAAATGCTTAAAGTACTGTGCAAGGTTGCTCTAATTTCGTAAAATTAATGAAGGATTTCATTTATTCATTATTTATTTTGTTCTAGATTCTAATAAGTTAATATATAGTCTATGATACAATTTATTATACTTGCACTGAATTTTATGTATTTTTAAAAGGTTCTATTCTTTTATATCTATGATTACTTAATTGCATTTCCAAAAAACTATTTTTGTGGCTAGTTGTAATAGGTATTTCTTAAAATATAGTTAAGTGTATATAATAGTATTAAGCACACTCACGCGCGCACGCACGCGCGCACACACACACACACACACACACTACATATAGATAAATAATTTATTGTAACCCATTTTTATGCCTACTAACTTTATTATTCATTCTTCAAAAGATTTTTTCGTCCATAATTTATATCATCATTCAATTCCTTATCGTTTTCGAATTTTTACGATATAAGCAATTATTTTAAATGAAAAAATAATTAAAAATCTCTTGGAGTGGAGTTAGGTCTACACACATTGGATTTTCAAAGAATTCTCAGCGATAAATCTCTAATACATGAACTGTTTTTGTTTCAGTGTGCGATCGAGTATCTTCCTGCAGAAAGTCTGCATCCAGTTTTTCCATTAAAATTTTGTTAAATCATTGAATGGTAAGCGTTTTAAAATCTATTTTATATTATATCTATCTATTAATAATTTTGTAAATATAAATCATCTAATTTTCATCTTCATCCTCTGAAGATATACCTTAACGGTGGTTTAAAAAAAAATACATAAAACAACTTAAGTTACGTTGTTTGTTATATCTCGTCCAGTTTTTGAATATTTTTTTTTAGTATTCATTACAATTTACTATTAACTTCTCTTTTTATTAATATTATTGTACTCTAAGAGATGATCGAAAAGGCTATGTGTTATATAATTCACTATTAAACAGTAGAAAGGGTAGAAGACTAAGTTTGGTTGAATCTATTTTATAGTAAAACATTATGTTAACATATTTCCTTGTTCCGATAATTCACCAGCTCACAAACTCTATTTGACTTATAGATTTCTGATATGTTTAAAATCATCGTAATTTTTTTTTACTTAACTTTTACTTATAATTGATTAGTTTATAGAAGATGAAATAAATATGGGCTTTATGACTTTATGTTACACAAATGATTATATAACTTTATGTTTCACAAATAAAGAAATAATTTGTTTTTTCTTAAATTTATTTATTAATCACAGTTATACAAAATGCTTTACTTGTGATATTTAGATCAGTAATTATTATTGTAAAGCTTTAATTTTTTCTCTAAATACAATCTATTTATTCCCTACATCTTAATCAGAGCTTGTATTTATGATTAAATTTAATGTAATGAGTGTTGTGATTGGGTGAAAGCAATACTTGTTGCTATGATTACAGATAATACTGCACTTAGATGAGTGATATATGTAGATTGTCGCTTATTAGAACAGCTACTGAGATACGGTCTCTCCCTTCTACGAATAAAAAAATTAAAAAAAAAAAGTGTTAAGGTTTCTTTTTTATTTATTTATTTTTAAATATGGTGGTTATACATTAATAAATTTCTGTCTTTTAAAATAAAAACTTACGGGTGTGTATGAGATTGGGTTTTATAAAAATTAGTTATAATTTAAAATTGTGTATTTTAATTTATTTATTAATCAGTGTAGCCAAAATGAAAATTAATTACAAATATACACAAAGGTAAAGGTTAAGTAGACAAACTAAACTGTTAAATAAAATTACCTTAATGTTAGTATTTAACGTCTAGGGTCAGGTTTAATATTTATTGACTCGTTAAACGGATATTATACAATGTCCGCTTGAATATAAAATTTATTACTTATTGCAATTAGGTGATATCAATATGGTTTATGCTACAGTTTAATTTTTAATATTTATTTATATCCTTTATTATCGTCTAAAGAAAAATATCTTTGGCGTTAAAATCTAGAGCAATAATATTATACTAAATAATACGGTGTAAAACCAGGTAACTAAAGTGTGATTATTAAATATGTAGGTAATATGTATTCTAAGTATAGTTTATTTGTACAAGTAGCCCTACATGTATGCACCTTAATTAATCATTTTTGTAGCATATATCAGTAGTGAAATTATATATATATATATATCTTTCATTATTAGTAAAGGCTAATATATACAGGATTAGTCATATATATGAATGCGACTGACTGTACTTGTTAACTTGCAAATTGGTTTTCCTTTCACTATATCTAACCACTAAAAAAGCAAGTTTTAATCCCTTCACCCCTTCCTCCAAATCAATCTAAAAGTCGCGGTCGATCTAGCTTACTTTCACTTCTTAATTAGGATCACTGTTGTACTGAACAATGAAACGTTAAGCTTAAAATATACATAATAACATTTCATAATATTTGGGTGCGTTCAAAATATGGGTTTGTTAATACTACAATTAATATTAGGTGTTAAAATGTATCAATAAAATTTATTATACTTGATTTTTTTTTTAGCAGTAAGTGTCTATTGAGTATGATATATATATATATGTAATCAATAGGCTTTAGTGGAGTTTATTTTGTTAAATAATTTATAGAAAAATAATTGTGTAATATAAACAATTAATATAGTTTGTATCATATTTATATATTACTCTCCTCACATCATAACCTAGGTGTTAGAGCTACGCTACAAGAAGGAAAGTTTGGTAATGCTAAAAAATGGCATATAAGAAATTTTTTTTTTTCCGAAATTTTAAGACCCAGTGACCCAAAAGAAAGTGGGAAAGGGGGTAATGTTCATACTTATGTATATACACATGTTGGCATGTTTGAAGCTAAATATTATTTGATTGGATGAAACATTTTAAGGAAATTTTGTACAAAGACTGGTGTATATGGGTCAATTTGTTTGAAAAACTTTGGGATCAATACTTTCAGAGGGTGGTTGGCTTTTGGGGATAACATTTCTCATAATTTTGCAAATGAAACCTCCCACTTTATATTGAGCGCAGTTCAAGGGAATGAAACCCATCGGGTTGGTCTAGTGGTTAACGCGACATCGCAAATCAGCTGATTTCGAAGTCCCGAGTTCTAAGGTTCAAATCCTAGTAAAGAAAAAAATTTTTATACGGATTTGAAACCTAGATCGTGTTTACCGCTGTTCTTGGGTGGTTGGATTTCAATTAACCACACTTCTCAGGAGTGGTCAACCTGAGATTGTACATACACTTCATTAACATCATCCTCTAAAGTAATACCTTAACGGTAGTTCCGGAGGCTAAACAGATAAAAGAGAGAGTTCAAGTGAGTAATATTGATATTCCATTTTGAATAAAAATAAATCTGACAATATTTTTTGTAATATTTTGTAACACTAATTTATTGTTATACATTGGATAGAATAAATTATACATGAAAAAGGTTTTTATGTATAAGAATTTCTTTTACGGGAAGGGGTAAGTTATGATGAAGTTTTATTGCAAAATTATTGTTATATGTAAATAAACAAAAAAAACAGTTTAAAAAATTAGTATTTTTTTATTTTTTCTTGTCTTCCACTTTCAAAGTCACCCTTAAAGAAATTTTTTTTGATTTTTCTACGTTTACTATGATAAATGAAGAAAAATTTAAAAAAATACAGAAAAAAATTTACAACAAATAAAAAGTTACCTGATAACTTTTTTTTTGGGGGGGGGGTAAATTATGATGAAAATTTATTGAAATATTATTACAAAAAGTTTATTATTTAAACTTTCAACATAATTAAAAATTTAACCCAAAAAATGTTTTGAAAAATTAAAAAAAAATTGTTTCTAAATTTTGATCGGTTCCTCCACCCTTAATATTACCTCCAAAGTCCATTTTTTGGATCATTTGCACTACTATGCCTAGAAGTCATTGAAAAAAAAAGAGTTAAAAAATATGCAATAACTATTGAGTTGTTTTGGTTATGGGACATTTTGGGATAAATTTAAAAAAAATTGTAAGAAAGCATCTATACATGTACTATGCTTAATGTAAAGTGGGTTTATGTTTTCAAAATTTTTAGAAAATTAACCCCAAATAAATTATCTACAATATCCCTTGGAGATATTGACCCCAAAATTTTATCAAAAAAATTGTTTTGTATACATTATATATGTATTGTCGATATTTTATCAGAATCGGTTAATCCAGTCAAAAGATATCAAGATAAAAACACACCAAGACACGCATATACATACTAACATTACACCTCGGTTTTTTTGTTTTGGTGGGGTCCCTGTAAATGCAAAAAACCTCATACCCCATTTTTTGACTGATTACCGTACTCTCTTTCTTGTAGGATAACTCTTTAACTATGATGTCAAGAAAGTAAAAATTAAATCACGTCATCATTTTCTTCCTCTCAAATTTATAATAAATATTATATTTTATTTTCGTATATTTTGATATAATTTAATAAATATTAGGTAGCAAAGCCGCTATTTTTTTGATAGATATCTGTGCTGAAAATTTTAATCTCACTTGTTTTAAGCAAAAAAAATCAAAAAAATCCAGAATGTTCAACAGTATTTTCAGTATATATATATCTTTTACATTTTTTATAGGTGAAATTAAATTATCTTGGCTTCATTTATGAGATTTTTTCCTGATCATTTATAATTCAACTAACCTGAAAGCATATATATATATATATAAGAAAACATGGTTTGCAGTAACATTTATAATTAATACGTGGGAATGTTTTTTTTCTTCTCATATTTAATATAAAAATTAAAAAAAAAATATATATATTTTTTACAGGTTTTATCAATGAAAAATTTCATTAAAAAATAATTATTTTTTAATTAAATCATTAAAATTATTCAATTTATAATTTTAGAAAAAAAATTTAACCCATTTATATAACAAATTATATAAATAATTTATTTATTTACTTTTTTTTAAGTGAAAATATTCTTGTTTTTAAAAGAAATTTAATTAGATCCAGTTGTATACAACTAATATATAAATAAATCTTGAGTTATTTAAAAATTTGATGTGAATTGTAGACGAGATCGTTTCCAGTCAAGAGGAAATTTTAATTTGATGTTGAAAAACTTCTACACTCTTTTTAAAAATTCTTTATAATGTTGACTAATAGAAGTTGGCAGGAAATTGTGACTGGAATATGTAATATTTTACTGATTAATTAATAATAAGGTTTTTTTTTATCACGTTTTAAATCTTTTGAATTCTTAATAAAAGTTTTGTTTTTTTAAGTTATTTGCTTTAAAAAACGTATAGTATTTTTTTTTTTTTTTTTATTATTTTTATTTTATTTTTTTTAATTAACTAGTATTTTTCGCATTGAAAACAAAATTGAGTTGTAAAATAGCTTAATAATTTAATCAATATGTAAATATATTTAAGGAAAATTGTTGAGATCTTTTACCCTATAAAACATACATACATTGAAATAAATTAATACTAATTTACTATCCGGTTTTTTGTTGTTACTTTAGTTACAATCCCCAGTCGTATTGGAATAAGATGTACGTTTGCAAATGATCTCATTTTCATTATCTTTTTTTGTTTGTTTTATTGTTCAAAAAAAAAAAAAAAAAAAAAAAAAAAAACAAAATAAAAAGGAAATAAGTATTATCATAATAAGTTGTAAATATATGTTGATTTTTTTATTATTAAAAAAGGGTTGTACAATTTTTTTTTCTTCTTTCACGCTATTTCCTTTATAATAATTTTGAATATTAAAATTCTGTTTAAAAGAAAGTGTCTCTTATCTCCTTAATAATTTCCTCTTTAAAAATCGTCTTTTTCTAAATTATTCATTAGAGAATTTCATAGCCTATTCTTTAGTAACATATTTAGTAGTTAGTTATTTTTATATCTTTCCTTTTGTATATTTGATATGTATTCACCCTATAGGTATTTATTTGTATATGTTAGTGAATGATATTTCCGTTAATTAAATTTAATTTAGTAATTATTAGTGAGATAAATCTAACGTAACAATAGTAATTTTTTTTAAAAATAAATAATAAGTTCATAAAATGGAGGAAATATTATTTTTCTTTTTTTTCAAGTAAATTATATTATATTACATTAAATTTGCAATAGTTATAGGTTTATTTTTATTCTTGAGACAACTTTGCAAAGTAAGTTTTTGTAAAATGGTAATAAACTAGTAAAGAGAGAAGATAAATATTGAAGGATATATTTATTTATTAAACAGTTAATAAAGGGCTGATATATTTTGGCTAATGTAAAAAAATAGTGATTTTTGGGAAAAATGAAAAAAAAAAAAAA